>DVZN01001237.1:0-10548 GCA_018237365.1 Caria ino melicerta
GTTTGCGTGTATGATACATGCATAATATAGAATATGCTAAATATAGAAGATATATAAGCATTACAATCGACGTAATCGACTAAAAGAATAATAACGATAAATTCGACGGGTGCTGACCACAGCGCCTTGATGTAGTGGTTAACATAACAGCCCGGTAGGCTGGAGACTTGGGTTCAATCCCTACAGGCGCTGTAAATTTTTTCGTTCTTACACTTAAAAAACATAACCGATACTGATAATAATTTTAGAGGTTTCTAATTTGATGTCATAATAAATACTTTACGCTTACATTGCAAACGCCGGCTATGTCCTAAAAGATAGACCAAAATAATGTATTACAATATTGTAGTACACCTTAAAAAGGTCTACAAAAAAGTATAAAATGGTATTTGCCTATTTCTTAGGCATAACGCACGATAACCATTTTTTGTAATATTTAGTATCAGCTTTGCATCCATGCGAAGCCGGTGCGGTAGTTTGGTATAAATAGACAGAATCCTCCATTATTGTAAACATGTGAGTCAGTTCCGTTTACTATAGACAATTATCGTTTTAATCAACGCGTTCGTTTAGGTCAATGTTTTGACAATGAGATTTATAGCGTATAGCTTCCTTCATAAGCAAATTGGATGCTGGATAAGGCTATTTCAGATGATTATATTAAAGAAGAACTCGGGTCGAACTTGAACTATGAGGTTTTTTATTCTTTCTGAAATAAACAAAACGTTGAATTGAATTTGTGCCCGATATGGCGATATACTTGACACCTGTCAAATCATATGAGCTAATGTTGTTTCTATTATAATACTTTATTTTATTTATTTTTGTTATTGGATGTATCTATTAAAGATTAAAAGTTTTAATAGTGCACTCAATTTAGACTAAAACTTAAAGTAAGTTTAATATTCATTGATATCTAAATAAACAAAATCCTAAATTTGCTTTACTTATAAATTTGTGATCCACTTCACCTGTTACCTACCTGTTAAGTATGATTGATATTATAACTAATAGCTAAAGTTCAATAAAAATATTTCTATAAATATTTAGTGTGCATCATGTCTAAAATATCAATGCGCTCGCGCAATACGCCAGCGCCGTCTATCCATCACCGGTCTACATTACACCTTACATGTTTCCTGCGTTTCTTGATAGATGGCAGCACCCGTAAAAAGATTTATCACCTGCTGATGTTTTTATGTCCTGAAATATTAAAACTAAAGCAAGATAAACTAAATTTTCAAGATTACTTTTGTATTATTGTATAAGTAACTAAAACTGCTAAGTTAATTCCTTTCCACCACATCTATAAAGGAAAATAATACGAATAGTTGTTACACCGTGATACTAGGTGATAGAGCTTTACAGCGACTCGCCAGGTAGAAAGGAACCATCGCCTATTTCAGCCGCGATAAGTCAGTGCTTGCTGTTGAAGTGTTCCGATTTGGAGGGTAAAGTAGCTGGCAAAGTTATTTTTCCACAAGGCCTAACATCTCAGTCTCAGGTTGGCAACTTACCATTGCGGCCTTTGGTCGTCGCGTATTTTTAGGCGTCGTATATTTTTACCATTAGGAAATCCGTCTGCCTGTTTGCTTTCCAATATTATAAAAAAAACATTATTATAATACAAGATATCATTAATACTAGTCGTTGTCGGATATTTCACCTGAGTTTGTATTTAAAAGTTTATGTACCCTCATTTGCGCGCATTTATATTACACGTATTTACATTTTATATCTCGCAAAATCTCACATACCCTCCGCAGGGGGGGGGGTAGAGTGGCAGTTTCGGGGCGTTTGCCCCCTGACTGCGCTAGTCGAGACTTCAGCCGGGACCTTGGAAATATTTTTATATGGCGTTTCATAGACATTTTAAAACATTTTTTTCATTTTACGGGGGTAAAATGAAAAAAAATGTTTAAAATGTCTTTTCGGTTTTTTATAATATTGAAAGGCTAATAAACAAACAGATCCTTGACAATAAAAAATTCACGTCTCTGGAGACCAAAGGTGACAAATGACAATGCGTTACCAGCTCAAGACTGACATGTTAAGCCTCGAAAAGTATTGAGTAAGTTTACCGACTACTTTTCAACCCCCAAACTAGAACACGTCAAGCACACATTATAGCGACTAGAATAAGCAACATGGTTGGTACATTCGGGTAAGCCGCTGCGAAACTTTATTATCACTACATAGTATTAGATAAAGTCGCTTTGTCTGTCCCTACGTCCTTATTTATGCTTAGATCTTTAAAACTACGTAAAGGATTTTGAAGCGGTTTTCTTTAATAGATTGAGTATTACAAGAGAAAAGTTTATATAGTACATGCATCAATTTAGAGGTTTCTTATGTGATGTCTGTGAAAGACATTCTATAGTATATTTCATTACAGTTTTGCACTCATGCGAAGTGGGGGCAGGTCGCTAGTTTAGAATAAAAAGACCATCAAAATATGTTCTATACTTTCCATCGTCGGCGCTTGGTGATATTGTATTTTCATGATTTAAAAAGTCACTTGTACACTTTCACAGTATCTTTATTATATTGGCCTACCGGTTTCGCTAACTAAAACATCTTCAGGGTCACTATTTCATTAAATTTACAAACAAACATAGATTTATTTATATGCTCAGAAAGAGAATTTAAAAGGGTGGCATTGCACATATTATGCTATTATAAATCTTAATACACATTGTTTTATAATATCATAATATGAGCGCAATATTACTATTGTTAAATTTTATTTTCTATTTTATTTTATTTTTAACTTTTTGTAACTTTTATATAAAATTTAGGATATACTGCACTATTGTATTAGGATAAACCTGTAAAGATAGTGTGATGAATAAATAAATAAATAAATAAATAAATAAATAAAATTTTAATCTTGTGAAATACTTGCAGCCTACAGACACCAAAGGTGGTGTAGGCGACGTCAACCTCGTGGTGGTGATTACGCCACCTAGATGGTTATTTGCAGTTGCCTGGCTGCAGCGACTTCCTTGTGGGTATGTTGTCTGTTTGTCTGTATTACGTTGTGAAAGCAGGTATCCTACTGCGGATAAAAGATTTATGACTATAAACACGTTGTATTATTATCGAGAGTAATATATACAATGGATACTCGATACAAGTTCGCGGTCTAATAATGGTTTTACTAGCGGCGCGCCTGTAATTCTCGTGAAGTTCGGCGGCGGTCTCTCAGCGGTGGAGGTGGACGCCCCGGGCGTCGCGAGACGCGCCCGCCGCCACCATAGTGGTGTGATGGCGTAGGCAGCTTCCCCATTGGGTCGAGCATCTCGCCTGATTCTGCGCGGAGTCCGCATTGACTGTCGGAGTTTTCTATCTGGAAGCGTTGCGCTTGCCACTACAGTGGTAATGATGCGTTGCTGATCTGAGGCTGAGATGTTAAGCCTATTACTAAATTAAGTTTACCGGCAACCTTACCCTCCAAACCGGAACACTTCAATGACAAGCACTAATATTATGGCGACCAGAATAAGTAAGGCTGTGGTACATAACTGGGCGAGCTGCTACAATACCTACCTACCTAGCTGGGAGGTTCTTAACCTTTTAGGGACTATTTTACCAAATTACTATCTTGTATGGGACTACCAAAACTTATAGATAGTAAAAGTAAATTTATATATGAATAGTGGGGTATTTTTATTAAAATAGTTTAAAACACCCCATTTGTTACTTGACTTGGTGGTACTTGCATCAACTTCTCACTCGTGTCACGTGTTAAGGTCACTGTGTCAATGACTTACTTTATTATCTTCGTGGACCACTTCTGGTGCTTCCAGGGACTACTAGTAGTCTGTGGACCACCGGCTAAGAACCACTGACCTAAGTAAAGACCACAATGTCTGTGACAGTAAGCTTACACTCACCTTTTACGAGTTGTCTGGCTGCTATACTTTGGTCTTTTATGCAAAGTAATAAAATTACTAATTATTGATTGATCAACTCGCTAGTCGAGTAGTGAGAAAGCCTTACCATGTCAACAAATAACAAGCACAGGTTTAATCCCGACGGGGGCGGGCATTTGTGTGATGACACATGAATGTGTGTATTTCTTGGTCTGGATGATCATTAAATAAATTCCGGATTTATTAGACTACTAGCTGTCACCTGTGGCTTCACCAGTGTTTTCTTTTATTATTAAACCTCATAGTAAGATTTAAGACCTATATTTGTTTATAGGATGTAATGGGCATCTTTAATCTTATCTCCATTCCACTTCAGCCCATCCAACTTCACGAAAACATTGTTAGCATGGCCTGAAGGGTCAACCGTTTTCCTAACGTTTAAAAAGTTACAACGGGAAAAAAATGGCAGAGAGAAAATAGTACAATAGATCTTTGTATCTATGAACATAAAGAATTTAAAAAATAGACATATAATTTAAAAACAATATTTTAATTACTCAATTAAATTCTACAAAGTTATTTTTGTTCTTGGCTAGGATTTTTACTTGATTCAACAGGTTCTACGGCAGCTGAGATCATATTGTATGTCTTGCCCAAAGCATTTGTAGTGTGAGTTGGGAGATCAGCTAGAAATCTAAAGGTGGCTTTTACCCCACTGTTCCAATAATACTTAAATAGATATGACACTCTATCCGTTGAAGGCAGTGGCGGAAGCTGTAATAACAGATTATTATTAATAACCCAACTTAGTCTTATCTTTATATAACGATACAAACACTTCAGCATTATTAAACTACTAATTCTATGTCTTTTTCCAAAACATAAAAAAATAAAATAGGCATAGAATGTTTTTTTTTAAATAATATTAGTTGACTTCCTGATGGTAAGAAATTCACGCTGCCTATGTGGTATATGACCACGTACCAAAGGTGGTAATAATGCGTTTCCAATCTTCATGCTATATCTCATGCATAAGTTTAGGCTACCTTACCCTTGAAACTGGAACATTTCTTGGTATTCTAGGTTGGTTAAAATATTTTTTAAACTTATTTCTATATTCACTCAAATCTCCTCATTAGTCTAAAGAAGAGCATAGTCACATTGTTTGGGTAGGATAACAAGGTTTGGGTTTAATCCCCTACAGAGGCAGGTGTTTGTGTAGGTCTGGGGGTATAGTAATTTTATTCTAGTATTTATATTTGAATTTGTATGTTAATATTGTAGACTAACACCCTTAACACAAGCAAATTATTTGCTTACCTAGGGGTTGTAACAACTTATCTAGTGAGAATGATGTTAAATATGTACATGTTTTTTATACAAACTCTGTTGACATTTTCTTGCCAAAACGGGCATGTATAAAGAGAGTAATGAATGTGGAAGCTAGGCAAGTAAGTCATGACTCTTGGCACTCCATACTTTCTGCCTACCCCGTAGGGAATGTAGGTGGATGTATATTAATACTCTTTTTGACAACAAAGGTATTTGGCATTAGTTATCACATCAACATAATGAGACTAATAACATTTAACACAGTAGACTATCTTTTTTGGATGTATTATAGGTGTTTTGTAGACTTAATTTCCAAAGTATCAAGTAAATAATCTATGTTATACCTCGTATGGAATTTGCTTTTTGAGCTCTCCTACATATGGTGAAACACCATTTTCTAATTCCTCATACAATGCACTGGATGTGGCACTATCTTTCCACACTCCTTTATCAATAGTATAATAAACTGCGGAACCCAGTATCGCTGATTTTATTCCAAACCTAAAATAAACATAGGTTTATACACAAAACATTTGAAACTAACTTGTGATATGGGAACTACAGGTTTGCACATA
Source organism: Caria ino melicerta (assembly GCA_018237365.1). NCBI lineage: Eukaryota > Metazoa > Arthropoda > Insecta > Lepidoptera > Riodinidae > Caria > Caria ino. The sequence goes on from DVZN01001237.1 coordinate 5,783, forward strand.
CTTCAACATTTTTAATTTTTAGTCTTCTTGAATTATGTAATTCTACATAATATTAAAATCAGCTGAAAACACGAAGTAGTCAAAGGTAAAAATGGGTAGGATTTAGTTGTCTGTCATGTGTCAGTGTCACTTTCTTAGAAGTTTAGTCACGGACTTGCACAGATTAGATATTAGTAGCTCAGACTTGTTAATAAAGGCAAGGACCGATAACTCCTGGCGTAAAAACTAGCTGAGCAAGACCATCACCAGAGAGTCCCTTTGTTTCTTTCTAATAGGCTTTCCATACAGCTATTAACTCAATATTCAAAACCATAAGTTACCTTAGGATGACGAAACTGTTAAAATGGAAAATAATAATGATAAAAATGGACATTTGTTGATTAAAAAGTCACTTTTGCAAAAGTGACTTTTTTTCACAGCATTTTTATTATATTGACCTACCACTTTCTCTAACTAAAGCTTTCAGGACCACTGTTTCATTAAATTTACAAACATTACCACCTCTGTAGTTCATGGTTACATTTGTTTTACTACGCACATTTTACAACATCTCGGTAGTTCACGATTACATACGTTTTACAACAAATATAATAGTGAACTACAGAGGTTTTAATGTTTTGTAAATTTAATGAAATAGTGGCCCTGAACACGCTTTAGTTAACGAAACCGGTAGATCAATATAATAAAAATACTGAAAAAGTGTAGAAGTGACTATAATATCATGAAAATACAATTACACCACGCGCCGACGATGGAAAGTATAGAATATACAGACATTTGATTTTTTTAAACTCACGCGGACCATAATTACTAATACATTAATTAATAACGGGAGACCCGTTATTAAACTTACTTTAGATACTCGAAGTTTTAACCAAGTTACATTGGTTGTGGTCACGAGCGGACTGGAGCTGTAAGGTTGTCTCCAAACGTCAGAGGGGAGAATTTCTCTTACCATCAAGATACAGTGTCTGTCTTCTTGGGCATCCTTACACACAACACTAACTATATTTGCTGGTTTTGCTGACGCCTGGCTATTTGACGCCTCAATTTAATCTTGCTAAATCACTTTATTCCAAGCTTAAGGCAATCTATAGCCAGCTTCCCTGTTGAAATTTTTATATTTCTATGACTTCTCGGACTAGCTTGGCAAAATGATTACAGTTTGTCTAAACCGAGTAACCAGCCGTCGGTGAAACCAGCAGATACTGTTAGTGTTGTATGTAGGGTTGTTCAGTTTTGTTCAGGTTGTTGTTGGATTTTGCTTACTTAGTAAACGGCAGTTTGACCATGTCTATATTGTTTAAAAAAGTCAATATTAAAAAATAACAATCATGGTCACCCTACAAGAATTACGTCATCATCACAGATTAAATATTAGTAGGCCATAATCTACCATATGCAATAATCAGGGTTGTCAGTAAAAAACTAAAAATAGTTCCAAATTATTATCTTTCACTGCTTGTTAATCTCAGTTTCTCATAAATTATATTTATATTATTTATTTTCTCTTACATAAATGAAAAAGTTTGGGTCAGCTTGTCACACTAATGGTTTCGTTTACAATATGTCTCCCCCGTATTGATTCGGGCTCCTTTGCCGAATAGACCATCTTCCTCCTTCCAGGCAGCTACTAAAAGACTAGTATAATAATATGCTTACTTTTACTAATACTGTGATCTCTGACTCGGTGGTAGTTTCGCAGTGGCTCGCCCGAATTGGTACCACCGTCTTGCCTATTCCTGCCACCATAATATTAGTGCATGCTGTTGACGTCTAAGTAACTAACTTTCTTTAGTGTCTAAAAGCAGTGTCATTTTTAGGGAATCCCTCTGCTTGTTTACCTTCCAATATAAACACAATTATTTCGAACTCGCACTAATGACATATTCATATTTTTTAGATTTTTTTCTTTCTGGTTCCTAGTATAAAGTATAATCATTCTGAGGCAACGAGAAATATCCTCAATATTTTGATTCCCTTGCGAACCAAAATATGCTAGAAATTGTATTTTTAACGGATAAAATAGATCTTAAATCTACGCGTTCCTGAGAAAAAAGTCGTGCATACGAAAAGACGGACCTTTATGCGTATCAATTTTCCTATGGAACTTTTAAACCAGTTATGTCTTTATCCTCCAGGTGTCATTTTAACTCGTCCGTGTTATATATATTAAACAAAATATTTAAAAATATACTGTAATATAATTTATATAGACGTACTAAATACTACCATTTTGGTATAATTTATTTCATAGTGGCAACTGTGTGAAAGAGACTTCCTCGGGGGCCGGGTTTGACTTCATGTGTGCATATTACCTCTTACCTCTAGTTGTCTACGTCAAAGAAATTTATACTCTATCCCGTGATGTTAAACATACAATTTAATTGTAATTTTCTCAGTACTTACTCCAGCTTTCTTATTTATTCTAATGTAAGTAGGTAGGTATCTACCTACTTTTTTACAAATGTCAAACTGTGTGTCAAACTCTAATACCTAAGTAGGTACCTAAGTCATATTTTGACTTTTGAGTTTATTTGTTTAGCTTTACCAACATTTACATTCACATTTCACAATACACATAGGACATAAATAATAATAGAACATTTACATGACTCAATTTAAGTAACATGGATCAAACTATTAGAATAATTCAAAGAATAAATTCTTGTTTAATTCCCAAACTTAGTAAAAACTATGATGAAAAAGAAAATCACGTAGAATTTGATAGTCGAAATAAAAGTTTACCCCAGAACTTCCAATTGCTAATGGATATTTTATGTGATTTAGATTTAAATAATTTTGAAGAAGAGTCAGTAGTTATTTCATCTCTCTTAAATCTTTTCATGGAATTGATATGTGACTGTTCGTGGAATAAAGTTATAAGTCAAGATATTTCAAAAAAGCTTAATAATTATATCGAACTTTCATATAATGTGAGATTAGACAATGTATTACTCCAAAATAAAATCTTCAACAAGAATGCAATATTTTACAAGTTATTAGAAATTTTGCACAAGAAACTTACTGTTGAGGAATTTAAGAAATACCCAGGTCAAATAGAAGTATACTACTCTCTAATAAAAAATGTGCAGGTAATTATGTTTATATTTATACCTTTACTTGTTTTAGCCACAGGTTTATTTGCATCTACTTAGGTACCTTATTAAATAAACTACTGGTCACACAATGGTGGAAATTCGACCATTATAAACTTAAAAATTATAAGTTATACTTGACACTTTGACAAACAATATGAGAGTAACAAATACTTGAAGTGATAAATAAAACATTAAACAATGTATAATGTTTTATTTATTGATTTAAAGTACTTTATAAGAATTATTATTCAAAGTTTTAGCTTTCTCCACTATTCCTTCATATAAACTGTAAGTGTGCCAAATTTCATACTCATCCGTCTGCAATTTTTTTGTAAAAAGGGGTCCAAAGTTTTTGGTTCATGTATAAATATATTGATAAGTAGCCTATGTAGCACTAGCCTCCAGACTATTTCAATACTGAACTAAACAGTCCCTCCTTATTAATATTAAAGTAGGAAAAACATAACATGACATACACTTTCATATTTATAATATTACTTTGGATGTATACTTATTAACTACCTGTTGTCCACGACTGTGTGTATTTAGTTAACAAAATTTTACAAAAAGTGTATTTAGTTAACAAAATGTTACGAAAAACATTTCCTCATTTTGCAGTCGGATTAAAAGTATCCTATATGTTGCTTGGTAGTATAACTACACAAAATTTCATCAAAATCCATTTGGTAGTTTTTGCAAGACTGAAGGACAAATTAACAGACCGATGGACAGCCATTATCTCTAAAACTGCTAAAAAGTGTTCTGCTGCCCATTTTATTGGCTATATTGTTACAGTTTTATTATATTATGTGTAGATATTAGTGTAAATAGAACAATGGTTCACTTCATACAATCCTCAACACAGGCCCCAAATATTTTGTTTATTCATAATCATTCTGTTGTCATTATTCCATTGGGGTTTCCGTATAATGTTACTTTCTTTGAGTGACATATTTCTTTACCAAATAATAAGAGTTGTATCTTTTTTTAACACTTTAGGATTATAATTTGAAATTGAAGCTGCAAGAAGTTATGCCTGCAAGTCTAATTTTATTAGATGACTACATTAATACAAATAAAGTCAAAGGTTTAGTATGCTGCCTATCAATTTTAAAATGTTTGGTGAGTATAAGTGTGGATTATACATACTATTAAAATATGTTAAAATGAAGCATTTCCTAAACATCTAATGACTTAGATGTATCTTGTTTATGCATGTAAATAGGTACTGTTTTGTACATCGACGTATAGGGGGTCTCAGGTTTGATTCCCGACATTTCTTATTTATTATTTGAAGTTGTTTGATGTTTCATTTGAAGGAAGATTCCAAATACCTATGGCATAATTGATTGCATTGACTTTGCAATTAGTGAATCTGATAGAAAGTAACTTAAAGAAAATCAAAGCGGCCTTGGCTTCCAAGGCTGCTGTGATTTTCTTTATTATATTAAATACTAGCTGACCCCGCAAATGTTGTTTTGCCATATAAATAAATTCCTAAAAAATAAGGGTTGATCGTAGAGGGGTGAAAATTTAGGGCTGTAGGTATTTTTGTATGCTGTATCATAAAAAAATTAAAAAAAAAAATTTGTCTGAAAAATAAAAAAAAAAATTTAGGGGTGGTCCACCCTTAACATTTGGGGGGATGAAAAATAGATGTTGGCC
>DVZN01001238.1:0-10545 GCA_018237365.1 Caria ino melicerta
GTGAGAGACATTCTATAGTATATTTAGTATCAGTATTGCACCCGTCCGAAGCCGGGGCGTAGGTATCGCTAGTCTCTAATAAATTTAAATTTTACTTTTTTACGATATGTTTTTTTTATAATATTGAAAGGCAAACAAGCAGACGGATTTCCTGACGGTAAGAAATTCGCGCCGCCTATAGACATGAAAGTCGGTAATGGTGCGTTGCCAACCGGAGGCCGGGATGTTAAGCCTTGGGCAAAAGTAAGTTTACCGGCTGCCTTACCCTCAAAACCGGGGCACGTCAACGGCAAGCACTAACGTTATGGCGGCAGGAATAAGGTACCATTTCACCCAGGCGAGCCACTGCAAAGCTCTACAACCTAGTATTTCTTGAATTATATACGGTGAAATCCTAATTTAATGTTAGTAGGTATATTATTTCCGACTCATAATAATATGATAAATTGAGGCATGATATCTGAATATCAACACTCCTTTATAAATTCTAAATTGATGTTAATATTCTTATTGAAATATTCTACTTATAATAAAAAATATATGATAATACTGTAATTTTGATATTTACCCTAAGTTTTATTCATAAAATTATGTTAAGTTGAATGTTTTGTATATATTTAGTTGTTGACCCTTTATTAAATAAATAAACAAATACTACGATAATAACGAATCGAAGAAAATATTTTTTTAACATCATAACATTTGATTTTTTGACTCACTTTATTGATAGAAATTCCTATCTATACAGAGCTAAAAATATTCATTACTCTAATTAGGTTGTTTTAAAAGTCACATTTATATGTAATACAGACATTATATTCCTTAGTATATATACGTGATAAATTAAATAATGTCATCATTAGTAAAGATTACACACATATATCTTCACGCCGAGTCCCTTGCGACGTAGGCAGAGAGAATCGAGTGTCAAGTCTCGACTCCTACATACTTGCCTAGCTTCCTCCACATTCATAAATACATTCCGGTTTCGGAGACTTTCGACACCACCCTCGGATAATACACGGGTCATGGTCATGGAATGTCAACCTAGGTCTCCCCGGGTACTTACAGCCATTCACTTTTGCATTGTATATCTATTAGTTTAAAGATTAGCTTGACGATATTTTTCAGTACATATATAGCTGACGTGTAATAAATTTAGAATCGTAACATATGATCTAAATCCACTATAAGGTTTCTTTTAATTTAACATTAGCTAGTAAATTAAGTTTTGCGTTGTATTTAATTAGTATATACCAATATTAGTACTTTCTTTTTTTAATTTTAAATATACTTTAATTTACAAATATGAGTAAATGTGTTTTGTGTATTGTGAAAATGTCCGCTAAGCCTGTGAGTATGTACTTAATTGTAATTAGATTAAGTAATTTTTGTTTAAATTCTCATGTAAGTGAATTCTATAATTCTTAATGAGAATAAAGATTCTTAAACTTTAAATTTATTGACTATAGCTATATGCTATTATCAGAAAATCATAAAGAAATTTAGGAAAGCGATAGACTAAAACTAACTTCATACACTAAGTGCATTTTTTTTCAATTCTTAAAGTTCTTCTCAATCTTGAATTGATCGATTTTAATGAAATTTACGACATTTGAAGCAGTTTTTTTTATTTTTACAAAGTTATTGTCAGTAAAATACTTTTCATTTTTTTCTACAATGATAACTCACCAACGCATTAACCGATTTCGATGATATTAGTGGCAATCGATGCGGTTTAATGAGGTTTAGTTAAGAGGTGAAATCTGGCTGACAACTATTGTCATTTCAAACAAAAACATAGTCTAGGTCCTCATATATGCAACCGATAACTAATAATTTTAAACGTATCTCAATTACTGCTAAGTATATACATATTACCTAATGCTATGGTGCCATGCTATTGGAATTTATTGTCAGTTGTCCTATAGCAAAAAGGTTGCAAAAAAAATGCCCGGAAAACATCTTTATATTGGGGATGCCTTTGTGTAGGTATCCTTTTTTTTATTTTATTATTTGAAAATGTTAAACTTATAAACAAGTTATGTTTTTGCTATTACGGAACCTTAAAAAGCGCCTGTAATATAACGGTGATACAAAACGCAATATAACAAAACGGTATTTATTTAATTTTGTTACTGTACTGTTTACTATACATATTGCAGCACTGTAAAATCACTACCACAAGATTAGGAAAATGGGAATCGCCGACGTGCATTTGGCTTTGTTTAGTGAAATATTTTTGGTGTGAATAAGCCTTAAATTATTATAGTACAGTAATACTCCATGCACTGTAGTACTTACGTGCTAAGTGGGACTGAGGAATTACCGCGTTAGTCGAATTCGTGTAAATCGAATTCAGGTGAGTCAGTGTTTGATTTTGCATTTATAGTAAGTAGCCTTACTCAGGAAATAAGAAATAAATACAAAATACCTCAAATCTGCGTAGTAATTCCGAAAAAACGAAATGAATTAAGCAATGATGTGGTGGCCGTAAGTCTATAATCGGCAATCAAGTATTATTTTACGACTACACAACTACACTACAAAATAGACGATATCTGTAAATCGCGTAACTCATAGTTCACGTAGTCGTGGTAGCGTAAGTCAAGGTATATAGTACAGATTGCGACCATGAGCTAAAGGTACGGGATTCAACAATTAACCGGCTAGTTCTATGTTGGCCAAATTCATCTGTCTAATCAATTTCATATGATAAGACCTACCGTGTGCGAAACGCTATCGGTAACAAAATATTCGAATTAATTATTATTGCAACACCAAAATAATTTATGGTACGCTAAATAATGGCAAGTGTATCATATATCTATGGATCAGCTGATCAATGTTTACAAAAAAAATGGTAGGTAATTTATAAAGATCTCGAAATTTTGATAGTACAAAGATTTACAAGTTACAATAAAATAGTATCATGATTTCACATTTCAGTTTAAAATAAATTTACTTTTCGCGCAAATTATTACAAATAATCTGAATAACAACTTTAATGTTGGTAGCTTTGAAATATTGATAAGACGTATTATGGGAGGGTCTATAAATATTTTACATCCAATTTCGATAAAATATCTAAGAGTTTTAAATAATTCTGATCACTTACCAATATGGACATCTTCGATATGTTCAATTAAATCTGCCAATCGAGGAAAAGTTATGCCACAGCCATTAAATTTACAGATGTTTATCATGAAGACGGCCATGTCGAATTGAGGATAATGTACTAGTCAATGTAATAACTGTATTCATAATACGAATAGTAATTATTTATTTTTAAATATTTGCAAATAACTGTAAACAAAAGAATGCTTATGTAAATTAAAATATTTTACAAAATTTTAATACATTTTAGAGCCGATACCCTATCCGAAAATAATTAAAAGTACTTACTGTACAGAAATAATTTTCCCTGTAAAATCAATAGTTGGCTGCTCCAAACGGAACTGTCGCATACTGCGCAAATCGACCAATGACAAAGCTGGATTTTTAATCTGTTGTACTAGTTCACTCAGAAATTGAACATTCCAAAGGCCGGTCTCCTCCTTCTCGGTGTTCTTTGGTAAGTGTCAGAAATTGTGAATAAAGTAATCGTGGAAAAGTGTTAAAATCATAAATTATTATTGAATAAACAGTGTTTCAATAAACAAAGTAAAGCTGAAAGTGCGTGTCGGTGCTAATATTTGTATGTGATTTAGTAAGTTGTCACTAAAATTGCCTTTTGAAGAAAATATTCTGTATCGGCCATTTTCCGCCGCTCTATAATATATTTTGGAAGTACTCTCAGTACCTCTGGACTAGAATTCCCCGTGTAATGTAATATTCGTACCTAAACCTGTGTGGAATTGTTTGTTCTATAGTAAATTGGGCATTGTTACGTAGTGTCTCTAATTACGTAACTCCGGTCGGTCAAACTGACAAGTCTACTACACCAAGAAATTTTGTATCAGTGGTCCAAAACTCATAAGTGATACATTTATTGCAGTTGTCGATCGCCGCACCCAAATCAATACAAAATGCTGTCTGCTGCCAGACTGATCGCCCCTGCAGCCAGGTCTGCTGTAAGTATTCAACTACAAATACCTATATTTCTGAAACATTTACAGGTAATTTAAACTGCTTACTAATCTCTTAAGTTAAGGCTCGTCCCCTATTAAGTTATTTACTTACTATTTATAAAATTAATTCATAACCTAATCTCTAACCTACCCTTGACATTTAGGCACATTCAGAATATTTAATTTGAAACTACATAATCCTCAATTAAGTCTATATACAAATTTACAGATTGTTGAAAGATGTTATATAACAGGAATCTTATTTTCAATCTACAGTATTTTTTATAATAGACATTTACATAATCACTTGTAAAAGATAACAATTCACTTCTTGAATTTTAAGTCTTTTTTTTTGTTTATATATATATTAAGCGCTTAGTTCACAGTACTTATTGGTATTGTTTATACTTTAAGTGAGAATAAATGTTTTACAGATCTTCAGCAACACAGCTGTAGTAAGGCCACTTGCAGCAGTACCTTCCCACACACAAATTGTACCAGCTGCACCAGCCCAGCTCTCAGCAGTCCGCTCCTTCCAGACCACCTCAGTCACGAAGGATATTGACTCAGCAGCCAAATTCATTGGAGCAGGTGCGGCGACAGTAGGAGTCGCGGGCTCTGGTAAGGAAACATATGTATTTTCTACATTTTTTTATACTTATTTAGTCACTAACATTTCAACCTACATCCCAAAAGGGAGGAGATTTTTGTATGTTCGTCTATTTCTCTGACAATTCTGGACCAATTTGAAAAATTACTTTTTTGTTTGAAAGGGTACTCTTCTGAAGTGGTCCCATACATTCTTTTGGTATTTACGGGACCAGGAAACTGGTGGTTTTGCAGTTTTACTGTGTAGAAATTATTTGTTATAACTAATCTTTATCATCAAATTATATTTAATTCTGGTTGTACTAAGCAAATTTATCATAAAATTTGTTACAACTAATATTCACTGTGTATATTTTAGATATTACTTTCCATTTGAATATGCCACCACAATATCCACCAATTATTTAAAATGATCATTTCTACTACCAACCAAACTGATTCCCTGATGGCCCCATTGAAAACTGATATTTTTCTGTTAATGAGTTGTTTGCCAGGGAAACATTTGTATAAGTATAAGTTGATTTGTATCTAATGGAATTTGGATGCTTGAAACAAATTGGCCTTATGGCTTACGGGCCATAATTCAATTTTGCAAGTAGCAGATTTGTGAACTTTTATCTAGACTGATTGCATAATAAGGAATTGTCAATATTGATTGCAATGCAGTAAAAAGGGTGGGATGTTGCAGACACACTGATTAATTTTTTTTTCTACCAAAGAAAAAGGATTCTAATATCTGATTTGAAAAATAATGTATTTCTATTTGAAGGCAATAAATTATAGAATACTTAAAAAAGGCAATAGAAGATACATTTTATATAGGTACTAGTGACAGGCCCCTGCTTCGCTCGGATGCAAAACTGATAGTAAATATACTACAGAATGTCTCTCACAGACTTCACATTAGAAACCTGAAAAAAATATCAGTGTTTCTCTATTATTTTATGCATATGTTATACACATAAACCTTCCTCTTGAATCACTCTATCTATTAATAAAAACCGCATCAAAATCTGTTGCGGAGTTTTAAAGATCTAAGCATACATAGGGACAGAGAAAGTTACTTTGTTTTATACTATGCAGTGATACAATTATTCTAATTCCAATAAATATCAAAAGATCTTATTTAAATTTTATAAAACATAGCTCAAGTTAAACTCAACTTGAAATTCACAAACTAATTGAGTTATGCAACATGAAGAATTGAGATAAAATTTTACTAAGTTATTTGTTACAAAGAGTCTACACAATTTTGGAACACTGTCTACTTAGATCCGAAATGGAGAGAAAATAAAATGAGCAAATAGTTGGAGGCATAATAGATTTTGCTACTTAATCAATTGGATATTTGTATAGCTTTTTGTCTACTGTATTACTACAGTCTTGCCTTATTTTTTGGTTGTATATTCCATTTATTTAAATGAAAACATAACCTTTTTAATGCTTTACCTTTTCTCTATATTTTGTTCACACATTCCATTTATTTGTATAATAATAAAACCTTTTTTATTCTATACACACTCATTACAACGGCTGTTACAACACAACACAATCCCATGAAATATTTTTTAAGCGACAATTAAATATACTTAATAAGAACTGAAGAACCAATAATGTAATATTTTTTGTTTCATTTCATTTTGTTTGTTGTGACAAGTTAATGAATGCATAGGGTTTATTATGACTGGTATCAGTTTGTCAATATCATTAAATATTTAGTATAATTTGGTCTGTGCACTTGGCACACAAAAAGCTTACACAACAAACTAATCATACTTTTGTTCATGACCTTGCATAGTTCATTCAGTTATGTACCAGTTCAAAGCTAGGTTTGGAAGAACTTATAAATTTGCCATCACAAATAAAAAAGTTTTCTTATTCAATTATCAACAGAATTTAAAAATGTTATATTGATGGGGACATATTATATCCCATTTATTTAAAAGAATATTAATATTTTTAGTGGTAGAGTGGAGTCAGTGTTTGACTTTTAAATACAAGGTACCAAGTTTCACTCCCTACCTTTGAGTTTTGGGTTCGATTCAGCAACTAATAAGTTTTTTCATACCTGGGGATGGTTTTATTTACGATATGCCAACTGACTTGTCACCTGTTACATCACGGGATCTAATATTTTTTTTTAATGGGATTATTGTATATATAGACTTATTGTATAAATTTGTAGCCAATCTTAAATATTAATAAAAAGCAGATCTTATTTTTTCTCTCAAGAATTAACATGTTATATTATTGACATTGGTTTAATTCTCAACTTTAGTTTGATTAATCATCTCTATTCTATAAATTCTATAGATAATTTCCTAATCTAACAAAAATAATTAAAATGCAGTCAAACTGATAAAATAACAAGTTTGAGGTTCCTACATAATAGTAACATTTCAATTGAACCAAATTATAAGAAGGAGCTATTAAAAATATTTATAAATCGGTCCATAAATAATCAAGTTCCGAGATTACAAACAAAAAATATAACTGAATAGAGAACTTCCTCCTTCCGAATTGAGACCCTCCTGTTAGGTTTAGTCTGTTGAAAAATAAAACCTAAAATATTTTATATAACTTGGTGAACTCACTGGCCGAGTGGTAGCGTAGTTGCTTTACCATGACGTTGAATAGTGAGGCTCAGGTTTGATTCCCGTTGTTGGTGAGCATTTGTGTGATGAACATAGACATTCAAATTTCTGGGTCTAGGTGTTTATTAAATTTATTCTGGTATTTATATATGTATTTCTATGTACATATTGTTGACTAACACCCAAAACACAAGCAAATAAGTTGTTTACTTTGGGGTTAAATCAATGTATGTGATTTTTGATTTATTTTCTTCATTTCCTCAGTAGGCTGTTTGCAAATTTACTTTACTGAGCTGTCTCATTATTAGCCCTATTTTTCTTTGATGGAATCTTTTTTTAAGCCCAACCATTTTAATTAAATCACCAATGTGAAAGCTCTTAGTTCATTTTTATTTTACCAATTGTAGACTAGTCTAACATATACAATAACCCGCAGGCATTGGGATTGGTGTGGTGTTTGGATGTCTGATTATTGGCTATGCACGCAACCCCTCTCTTAAGCAGCAAATATTCTCATATGCTATTCTTGGATTTGCACTTTCTGAAGCTATGGGCCTATTTTGTTTGATGATAGCATTTTTAATGCTTTTTGCTTTTTAATGTTTTTTCTAAGAAGAATATTTATTGCTGTATGTATGTTTATGTGCAATACGAAGATTTACACACAACATGATAGCTATGGGGTAATGGTGAGTTAAGATGTTGCAAAGAAAAGTAGAGTTGACCACTATACTGTATACTAATATATTCTTAAATGTATGAGTTAGTCATTGTAGATATAATTTTAGGTTTATCCCCCACAATCTTTTCAATATGCAGTCTCTTTTAACTGATTATTATTACATAGTTTTGTATAGTATTGTTGATTACGAGTACAGCTGGTTGCGATTATACAAAAAAAATAGTAATTACAGAGTAAGCAATAGAATAATTGAATAGTAGTTTTAGTTAATTGTACAAGCAAGTATCTTACAAAATATTTTTAGAGTCGGTAGAGTATTTTATATATATTTTTAAATTAATAGAGTTGGATTTACTTACCAAAGATGAAGCTACATGATAGATTATAACCAGGGTGGTGTGGTTAGACTAAATGACCAATTAAATCACAAAAAAGAGCTTTTAACAATTTGGTGATGACTGATGACATAAGTACTAATGTTAATAACTATGTTAATGTCGCATACTTCCATCTGAAAGTAGATTAGGAGGATCTATAATTTCCTAATGGGTCTCTTTCATCATCCATAAAAAAGACTATTAGGAGACGTGCTAGTAGCAGCATTTTGTTAATTACTCAAACTGCTGAATACAAGCCTTCATAATGTCATATCATGACATTATATTTTATGAAGATGTTTCCCAAAATAATTGTCATGTCTGGAGTATCACATAGTTTACAGTGACCTGCTTATTTTGAACTTGACACTGCCAACTGGCTATTTATAGGAAAGTCATTGATTGGTGGTCATCATTCATTCCATTATAGACTAGATAAAAGAAATGAAACACTTTTACTATTACTAACATATTTTTTTACGTTTTAGGTGCTGGTATTGGAACAGTGTTTGGTTCCCTCATCATTGGCTACGCCAGGAATCCCTCTCTTAAGCAGCAGCTGTTCTCATACGCCATCCTGGGATTCGCCTTGTCCGAGGCTATGGGTCTCTTCTGTCTTATGATGGCCTTCTTGCTGTTGTTCGCTTTCTAAGCTATTTATTATTAAGAACACTACTACTGCCATCCTATTTGAGGTTTCAGTGTTATACTACCTAGGGTGAACGGCCATGGAATCGAATGTGTGAAACCTCACCCTCATAGTGGTGCAAGGACTTGTGTTAAAGTGTTACACTTTGTGTATCAACAAGAATGCAATTTATTTAATTATGTAGTATAAAATCTGCAAATAAAATATTGTACGTAAAAACTTAATTATTCCTAATCCTGGTTTGTGTAGACTGTTGTTCTGAATCATGTTATGCATAATCTCACGGTATAATTGTCAAAAGCCGGTGATAATAATTTTTAAGCCAGTGAATGCGCATTGCGTGTGAGTATTGTCATCGACTTTATACTTGTTATATGCTGTTTGGGAATGTCGGCATCTGTATTGTACATTTTTAGGGCGATTAAATGATACAAATCACTACGAGCATTTTTTCCCCAATATACACCCTTTTACATATTTCTCTTTAGGCAAAATTACAAATGACAGAAAATTGCAGATATTGATAATCTAGGTTTAATAAATATATATGAAATGAAACTTAATTTTAGAAAAGTATTTCTCTTCAGTTTTGCTCCACTCAAATTACCAATTTAACCAATGGATTTAGTAACATACTGATACATTTCTACGATTTGTTTGTGATACTTTTTACGAAATATAAATACAAACACGTAAAACAAACAAACAAAAATGTAACCAATGTATGTATGCTTATATTTGTATGTTCAAAACTACTAAGTTTATTTTGATAAATCAATCTTTAGTGTAGAGTGTTGTGATATGAATACTCACTGAAATATTTAAAGAAGGCTCTCATTTAAACATCAAGTAAAATTTATGTTAGGTACTATGTTAGAAGGGTCAGGTTCCTATAAAAAATAAAGGTAATTTCACAGCCAACTCTTAAAAAAGCTAATTTTGCTATTGATGCTGTGACAGCTTCAGGTAAAATATTCACCGCCTTACCTATTTCTACTGCCCTAACATTCTTACGTATAAAAATACTTTGAAAACAGTTTGCTTTCTTGATAGTGAGACAGTAGTCGGCATGGCCTCTGCAGAATAGACCCTTTGCCTTCCTGCCAGGTAGTAGAGTTTCGCAACGGCTCGCCTGGGTGTAATGTTACCACTGCCTTACCTATTCTTGCCGCCATAATGTCAGTGCTTGCCATTGACGTGTTCCGGTTTTTTAGGGTAAGGTAGCCGGTAAACTTACTTTTCCTCGAGATCTAACATCCCGACTTCAGGTTGGCAACTCTCAATTACCACATTTGGTGTCTAAGCGGTGATCAGGAAATCCTGCTTGTTTGCCTTCCAATGTTGAAAAAAGGCAGCTCATAAAATGTTTGGCGTACTGTCATTAACATCGTGACGCCTGAGTAGGTAACATAATTTCGCAGCGCTTGTCTGGATTGGTATCACCACCATAACGCCAATACTTGCCGTTGACGTGTTACGGTTTAGAGCAGTGGTTCCCAAACTTATTTTGTCTACTGCCCACTTTGAGAATAAATATTTTGTTCTTTCTCTTGCAGTCGTTGTT
>DVZN01001239.1:0-10544 GCA_018237365.1 Caria ino melicerta
GCATACTAAGCACTCTATACGGCACGAGGTGGTCAAGGGTTCAAATATAAATTAAAAAAGATTTAATTACTTTGATTTGAACCCTTATTGCTCCTGTTCAAAGGGTAACGTCTTCTATGACACCGATAGATACGACGTACAGACAAAGGAGGCATTTCATTAGTCTTCAATTTGTCACCTAATAAATAGTGTAATATAATTAATAACTATTTTAAACGGGATCTCTTTTTTAATCTGCTTCCTAAATAGCTAACGAAAAACATGTCCTTAATATGAAAATTGGCAGAGCATATAACAAGTTAGTTTCCAAACCTGTTCTCGGTGGCTATTTTTAATAATATTTATCCAACGACTACTTGAAATAGTATTTGTTGGTATTCATTTTATAAAAGTTATTGAATAATTATTTAAAATATGAAAAATATTTTATAATACGTAATAAGTAACAATTTGTACTTAATATAAAAAATAAAGTAAAAACAATTATACATATAAGTCAAGTTAAATAAAAGCGAGTTCTAAATTAAACTTGATTCCAAACAAAAAAAACTTTGGATGTTGGGTATTTATCAATTTGTTTTTTGTCAACACATTAAATTACCAATGATTTGAACTAAATAATTATTTTTTATATTATTTTTTCTTCGTTTCACTGTTATTAAATAATTACTTTCAAGTAAAAGGTTAGTCGTAATACGCTAATAAGCGAGTAGTTATACGGGAGACATAGATTACGTCACTGGAAGGTGCAAAACTAGTTCGCAGCTTGGCTTCCATTTTTTGAGGCCATTTCAGCAGTCAGAAACTTAATCTTATATATAATCAAATTATATAAATCAAGGGTTGTGTCCATTCCACGCCCTATTAATTTTAAAACTCTCTTATGCTATTTTGATGTTCCGTCAATAAAAGTTTTATTTCACTTCATAGACTATTTTAACATTAAATTGTAATGAATTTAAAAATAATTAAATTTGTTGTGAGTATTGTTTTGTCAAAAGTTAACACCCCAGGTCCATATCTGTTGTAGTGTGTTGTCTAGTTGTATCATCTATATGTGTTTATTTCAGGTGTTGGGTATATTCCAATAACAGAGCAGTACTTATGCCACCGAAATTCTCTCGACAAAAAAAATCTCTCGACATCTCTAAAGCCTTCAGCAGGGTATGGCATGCAAGCCTTCTAAGTAAGCTTCCCTCATTTGATATCCCTGCTGGCAATCGCACTTGGATATCTGACTTTCTGAGAGAACGATCAATTCGAGTAGTCCTAGATGGCTACTCCTCGGATCCAAAGGCTATTTATGCCGGAGTTCCTCAGTGGTCGGTTCTGTCCGGTACACTGTTCTTACTGCACATTAATGATCTGCTTGTGCCCGGTACTTTAGGGTACGCTGATGACAGCACAGTGACGGATAAATACATGGCAAGTGCAAAGGCCAGTAGGGACGATATACAGTCTTGTCGAGAGAAAATGGTTAGCCGATTGGACGTAGCCCTCAGGGTGGTTTCCCACTGGGGAGATGCCAATTTGGTGACATTGAATGCTACCAAAACACAGGCGTGTCTATTCTCCACTAAACGGAGCCCCTTACACCTGGTTCTAACTTTTCGGAACGTAGCTTTAGAAATAACCGACAACCTGCAGCTTCTCGGAGTTGAATTGTCATCTAATCTCAACTTTGGGCATTATATTGAGTCTAAAGCAAAGACTGCGGTAAGAAAGCTTGGTATCCTTTCGAAATTGGCGAATTCACATTGCCCCAGGCAGTGGTCATTAATTCTATTTTTCACTTTCTACGTAGTGACTAAGACACGTTATATTTTTTTTACCATTTGACTATTATCTCACCTGATGTTAAGTGACGATGCAGACGAAGATGGATCATGACTACCTAGACACAGCCTATTCACTCTGGCCTTAAATATAGCTAGGTTATATTGTTCCGGGAATACACCATCAGGTAATGAATTCCACTCCTTGGCCGTTCGCATTAGAAAAGACGAACCGAATCGTTTAGTGCGGATGGGTGGAATATCAACTACAAAAGGGTGGAACGACCGCCCACGTTATGTTTTCCGATGGCGCAATTGGGCTGGTTGAATTAGGTCGTGTAATTCCTTCCCACATTCATTTACTAGCTGATGCCCGCGATAACGCTCCCGTTTGCTGTTCAAAAGATTTCATGAGTTTTTACAAACCCTTACTTTTTTCCTAAAATAAAAGTTACTACTACTTATGATTTCCGCTATAACATTTTGTTATCTTCACAATATTTACTTATGTAGAGCTTAGGTATAACCACGATAACATCGAATAAAAGAAAATCTTTAGGTATCCACGTATTCTATAAAACAGCGATACATAATTGCTAAAAGGTGTTGAGTAGGTATAATTTTAGGGTTCCATAGCCAAAAACGGAACTCTTATATTTTCGTCATGTTCGTTTGTCCGTTCGTATGTCACAGTCATTTTACTCAAGAGAAATTGGAATGTAGATGTATTCCATGAACTGCTACAAAATTATGTAGAATGATTTTTGTGTGTCGTTGGATAGGTCTTTTTAAATGTTATGGAGGTTTCTGAAATTTTTTATTTGTGAGATATTTGCTTCTAAGGGGGCACACTTTTCACCATTTTAATACTTTTAACTTTTAAACTACAGTGGAAAAAAATAAAATAAACTGGGATAATTGCGTTCAATGTAAATTCAAACGAAAATTAGTTTGAACAAAATTGATTAGGTGGTTTAAAAGATCATCGCCTATCTGGTGTAACGGTACGGCTGTCACCTGTTAATACCGCTAGGCGCTAAGGCCCCGGGTTCAATTACCAGGTCAGGCAACTTTTCTTTAAATGTTTTTCAGATTATTCTGAGTAAATATAACATTTCCCGGGATTAGAATGTACCCGAAGTGGCGATAGGCTTGCCACTTATCACATCATGGGCTCTAGTACCTTGGCTAATCGTGGGTGTCTAGTATATCTACTGGACTTACGAGTCGTGGAGCTACTAGCACACCTCTGCCTACCTCTTCCGGGACAATAGGCGTGAAGGTACTAAAAGATACGGGATCGACGCTGATACGCATGGTGCGGGCGATCTATGATCTGCGCCAAAGTCAAAAAAAATTTGTTAGGGGTAATCATTACGCGCTTACTAAGTAACCTACTTTCGTTTGTTTACTGCTCACATTCGATAAGTGGTGGTGGTAACCGAGCAGATAGATTCCCTGATGGTAAAAATTTCACAGCGCCTGTAGATATGTAAGTGGCAATTGCCTACAGTGAGGCTAGGATCTTGTGTCTCGTGCTAAATTATAACGGCTTTGCCTTATTCTCCCGCAAGCCCGACGTTATGTCGGCAGGAATAATTAAGACGATCAACCAATCCGGGCAAACCGCTGCGATACTCTATCACCTAGTTAGAAGTTACGGTGTTAGTGATAGTAGGCCTGTGCTTTCCTTTTACGAGCTGGGAGAATTATTCGTTGTTAACAACGACTATTAAGTAAGACTTATTATTAACAATGAATAAATAAAACGGTTAATTAAATACATTCCTTTAATTTTTAGTTAAAAAGCCTTAGTGATGCTGCAAAATCGAAATCGATTTTCGAAAGCGTAATAAAAACGAATTTTATTTTTTGTTTTTATTACGGTTTAGAAAACCGATTGTCGAGAATAACAAGTGTATTCGGAACGTTTATCAGAGTACAAAGTTTAGTAAATTATGTATCTTTTATAATAATAATGATCACTTACCTACCTAGTCAGATACATAATTTAATAAATTTCAGGTACTTAATTCAAAACAAATTGTATAATAGAGCTGCAGAATACCTTCTAAATAAATGAATAAGACAAGAAATAAATAAATAAATATTTTCTCTTTTTCTCTTTAATTTAATAAACTGTTAAAGAGACATGGTAGAGCATCGAAAATAGATTTTAACTTTAATTGCATCAAACCTACCCAAATGAGAAATACCGATGTTTGATACAAGTTAATATACACAACTAAGTGTGTCAGACAATTATAGTTACCATGATTTTGCATAAAGTACGTAGAAGCAAGCAGATGTGTATTCAAAAAGAGGGACAGTTTACCGACAACGCCGGCCAGACTTAAAATATTGTTTGGGCCGGCCCAGTTGCGACTCACCAGTCGCCGAGAATGCTGCTCGAATACTCGCGCACGTGTCTGCTTCTAGCTTAATCTATTTATCTGTGATACAAAAATAACCGGCCTTTTAACTCCGTACTTATTTACTACTTAACTAATTGATAATTAAAATAAGCTGCATATTTTACATGAATCGGATCGGTGATGTAGCAAGGTTGAATTTACGTATGCAAAAGGTTCTCAAAATATTTTAGTGATCGAACTCTACCCGTGTAACTGTGCATTTATACTTCATGAACATTTGTGAATGGTGTACGTGTTAATGTAAAAATATTAAAATAATTATTTGTGTCTCTTAGTATGACTTCATTGTGATCAAAAATACGTGTTCCGAGAATCGAAGATATAACAATGGAATCCAAAGTAGTTTTGAAAGAAAAAAATCCACACGATAATGCTACTATTTTGTCGAAAGTCTTCTTATGGTAAGTTGTTTTCAAAAGAAAGCTTTCTTATTCTTACTAAAATAAATACTACTACAACAATACAATACCATACTAGAATACATGCCACAAGGAAGAAGCAAATGTTATCAATTTAATATTTATTATATAATTCCTAGTAAATGTAGAGTCATCTCTTATCACAGCTTGTCACGAAAGAGGTCATAGTTCGTCACAATATATGTCACTGTCCCATGCAAAATGAAAAGCCGCTTCCGGGTTAGATTTCAGAAGGAAATTATCTATATTTCACAGAGTCTAAACTCGTTCCGTTGATTCTAATAACAAAACTCAACTCTATCTACAAGACGAACAGAATCAATTTCTTAGAAACTAATTCTTCCGGTTTTTATCACATTTTAAAGTTTATATTGTACTTGAAGTGTAAATTCTATAGCATATTATTTGCTATGTTAGGTACATGTTCTCATTATCAACGGATTTTCATCACAATCGGTCTAGCTTTTTCCCTCTTGGTCCAAAACCTTTGTAAAGTAAATCAACTGCTTATCTTTTAGGCAGCTTGTAAGAGGCGAGTTTACTGTCACTATCATATTGTCCTTTAACTAGGTAGAGTTTCGCACTCACTCGCCTGTTTTATTACTACCGCCTTTTCTATTCCTACCGCCATGTCGTTGATGTAAGACATCGACGTGTTCCGACATAGAGGGTTTATTTTTGCATGAGGCTTATCCTGGCTTCAACTTTTGCAAGGACATCAGTATGCTTGTTTACCTTATATTATTATTATTATTTATTTACCTTATATTTAGATATTTAAACATTTTTCAATGGTAAAACAGACTGGCAGAAGAGACTAGCACTATGATAAATCGGACTTCTTTCGTGAATCTATCGGACTTTTAACGAGCCCAATGTGGATTTTAATGTGGATTCCAAATGAGGTGTAACGAGGATCCATGCTCATGGAATCTTTTCCTCTCATTCAGCTGGTACTCATTTTTAGCGTTACGTAGTCAACAAGGAATCCTAATAATTTTATCATGTCTATCCGTCTACGTGTTCGCGGTTTATATCAGATACTATTTCCATTAGAGACCTGCTATTTAGCATACTAATCATGCCAACGAATTGTAAAATATTTTAAAATAGGTAGTTGCATTTTTATGGCAGATATCTTAGCGAAATGACCCTGAACTTGCCTGATGAAAAACGGAGATAGGGTCTAAGATCACACTAAGCTAGAAAAAGCCTATTCACTCTAGCTTTGAACACTTCTAGGTTATTCTGTACATTCGCCTAGCCTAATGTAGAGACGATAATATTGCTCGTATCTGGTAAATAGGACGTTTAAAATATATCGGATTAAAATGTTGTTAATGAATTTATTACTAATTAATTGGGCAAATTATAAAATTGTAAAAATATTAATGATTTTAATGTACTTTAATGTGGTGTAACTTTCCTCTTTCATGAGTGTAACAGTCTTGTAAGTTTAAATATTATAAGTTGTGGCATACAACTAAATAACTCTACAAATTACAATACACAAAACCCGAGATGCTCTAAGCATTCGTATTGTAATTTACCAATTCCTGCCGCCATAACGTCAGTGCTTGCTGTTGTGTTCTGGTTTGGAGGATAAAGTAACTGGAAAACTTACTTTTGGACGCAGCTTGCTATTACAATCTCAGGTTAGCACAGACCATTCACATTTCATCAGAGAATCATCTGTTTATTTGCCTTACAATATTATAAAAATACCCAAGTAAATTATCACACTAATATTGTAAAATGTGAAAGTTTGTTTGAATGTATATCCGCCAATCACGCTGAAACTACTGAAAGGATTTTGATGAATTTTGCTATACAGATGATGCGTATAACCTAACGTAGGTTTATATACCCTGGGATAAAGCAGGAATGATCATTTGTTAATGTACTTATTATAAGCGGGTAAAGCCGCAGGTAAAAGCTAGTGTGTAGTAAAACGAACAACGAAGGTTGGCCATTTTGTCGTTAAGTCACGGTATACTGGCCTCGAAGATGTAAATTATAGAAACAGCATACGTCACCGATAATGAACAGTAATGACAAATGCCATCAGAGAGCGTAACTTTTTAATTATTCGAACTAAATTGTCTTTTTTTAAGTCGTTCTTATTTCCTTGTATTCGATGCGTATTTCACGAAATGATGTTTACTTTTTTATTGAATCTAAACACTGAAACGTTTCCTTGCTAAAAAATATGTTATACTAATTAAAATGGTAAAATGAAGCATTGCCAACCTAAAGCTGAGATGTTAAGTTTCTTCAGTATTAGGTTTATCAGCAAGCCCTCTGATAAACAATCGGCTATCCTTCGCATACTTATACCTTAACCTACCCACAGTTAGATATGATTGGTGTTATAGTCTTGTACTCTAACTGTCCTAGTAACAAATAAACAGGTCAGAACCTTTTATTGCATTAAAACAGTGGTCCCTGGAAGCATCAGAAGTAATCCGCAAAGTCGTCCAAAAAGGTATTTGTAACTATTTAGTAAAATAGTTACAAATACCTACTTGGGAAAACCCAATTGAAACTATCGTAGTAAGTACTTACTTTCACTGTAATACGTGAATAAAAATTGAAAAATAAGCAATAATTGCGAAAAAAAATAGGATGCAATTAAATAATATTTGAAGAGCTTAAAGTGGCTTAAAGCATATGTTGAGCTCTACAAATCGTAAACAAGCACTTAGAAGTTAAAATTAGTAGGAAGTTACATGAATGACCCGCAGGGTCAGCCGGTCTCCTAATTTTTTATTTACAAATACAGCTATACAACTAAAGTGGAATGATGACTCAAACACAAGTAAAATAATAACACCATATCATTACCAGTGTTGCATCGTCAAGTCGTGGCGATGAGTTAACTCACTGACCTTTTTTAATAACAATTTATCTCGTCCCATATTGCGTGCACGCTAAACAATTGAATAAATTGTCAATTGATAACTCTGTTTTGTAACCACAGAACTAAGATATTTTTAGAAATGCCCTTTTCTAGAAGCAGCACATTCAACATGATTTTAACGATTCCGGCTTGATCTCAACTTCAGATTAGCAATGCACTGCCAACATCTTTGTCGGCGAGCATGTATTCTCAGGGAATTCCTCTGCTTGTTTTTTCTTCGTCCTAGCCTTTTTTCGTCTCTATATCAAACGATATCGGGATCAGTTACCTTATCTAGGGGGTTTGACAAAAACATTTACACAGAATAATTAATCAGTCTTTACATGTTTACTATTGGACACCAAATGAACTGAGTATTAATACTATAATATGTACTTTATAAACCACATCTATAGTATAATACTTTATAAAAAACACCAGCATGACGATGGTTGGATAATAATCAGCATGACATTGATTCTGACCTCCATAATAAATATGAACTATGATGTCACTGATTAACTTTTTTCAGAATCAATGTAATGCACTTTTTCTTATATTTAAGGCGCTCTGAAAAGGCCCTTTTCAGGACAACAAATTTCATTGCAATATTTTCATCTTTTTATTGAGGGAAACTAAAAATCCAAGTCATATTTTATCGATTAAAATATGGAACTAATTGTTTATTCTCCCATGAGAAAAGTGCTGAGCAATGGCTTGTAAATAAATTATTTTTTGTAAATATATATGTAGCAGTAGCAGTTATAACTATTAATCAGTCAAAGTACTATTGATTGGTTAGGTTAGGTTAGGTTAGTCAATAGTACTTTTGACTGGTTAAGAGTTTAGTTAAAGTCCTTTTAACTGGTTAAGAGTTTTGACTGTAATAGATTTATTGTTTTCATCCTTTTAAATGCCAATTTGTTTCTATATTACGTGTTTAAGTTTTACTATGTGATAGGCTAGGGCGCTCCTCCAACAGATAATCAAAATTCATTGAATTTATGTGTGTTCGATGTATTATGTTTTTACTTGATGTCTAGATACTAGAAGACTGATGGGATTTGTGTGATACTTATGTCTTATTACATGATATATAAGTCGTGCTTGGACTTTGAACGTGTTCGTTTATTTGATAAAATTCCCAATTAATTATAGATTTGCCCATTAAAAAGTACAAAAGTAAGTATAGAACTGTCTACTATAAATGGCGTATTACACTGTTGAGGAGTAATTTAAAGATAAAAATGTTTAAGTTGTTCCACCTAAATAAACAGACCACTGACTACTAATTATTTACCGTATATTCACGAAAATTATAATTATTATTTTTGAAAAGAGTACCGAATTTCTTGCGTGCTGTTCTCGGTAGAGACAACGTCCCGAACCGGTGGTAACGGTTCAATAGTGCATTTTTAAAAAATGATTTAAAAACAAAGCACTATTGAATATCAAATTGAATTTGAGTATATTATAGACCTGTGCACCGACCCTAGATGTATTATACTGACGTTTAAGAGATTGGCAAAGCGAAAGAGACAGAGCACAGTATACCATACGTTGGAGCGAGATAGGCAGGTGAGACAATTCACGTACACGTTATGGGCCTATTTCAGCCTAACGTTTATGATATTCAAAATAAATCTAGCTTTATTGGAATAATTTTAGATTATAAAGTGTTAGAATAGTTTTTAATATAAGTAATTGAACATGGTTACGTATGCTGTACCCAAATGTAAGTCATCCGAGTAAGAAATACCACACAAATACACATTTCATACTTTATTGATACTTGAATTCCTTAGTTGTGTAAATACAATATTTTAGAATTACTGCATAAGTTATATACATAAATTTATAGTATTTTAATACACAGGGAAAATGATCAAGTTTTATAACATAAATATTTTGAATGTATAGAAATTAGAATAAAAATTTACATAAATGCAAAAATTCTTCCTATTTTCAACCTAGTTTTCTAGGTAATGACTATCGATAAAATGTTATTGGTGTCTCCAATTCGAAAAATTGGTTTGAAAAGGTCGCACGCATGAGAATAAACGCATGACTACATATATTTTTCTAACCGCCTTCAAAAAAAAGAAGATTATATGTTCGCCTATTTTATAATGTAAATTTGTCCATCGAGTTTACCCTAAAATTATATTAATAGCCCTTTATGGTCGGGTTTAATTCCCCGGTCGGGCAACTTGTTCTATGAGTTTTTTCAGTTTTTGTGAAAAACATTACGTTGCTTGGGATTGGATTTGTACCCGATTGGCGACGGACTTGCCACGCTTGTCGGCTGATCGTGGGTACAAACTAGTATGTTGCCTTTGCCTACCCTTTCGAGGATTTATGGGCGTGACAATATTTATTGTTCATTTATTTTTATAAATAGTAAGCGAGAGTTTGGTATCTGAAAGAGTATGAAATATTTTTTTATATTATTATTAATAATGTAGATAAACACTATTGAAATGTCAGCGCTATCTTAGATGGGCGCGAATTTCTTACCATCAGGAAATCCGTCTGCTTGCTTGCCTTTCAATATTGTAAAAAAAACTACCGCATTACATCACCTGTCAGACAATAACAGCGATTGACAACTGTACGGCGTTTTGAAACCATTGCGCATACGAAGCTAGTATTCTCAACCATCGGTTTAAACAGTAATAGAGACGACTTTATAAATTGCATTTGTTTTTGAATATGCAGGGGTCAGTGCCACTGCTTCCTGAATTAAATAATGTGGTATCTTTTGAGGCGCTTGAGCACATTTGAAATGACCGTTTACTCCATCACAAGGGGTTTACGTGACAATAGCTTCCGACGCACGCGCAATAGTTTCAAAACGTCGTACAGCTTGCAATCTCTGTTCTCGTCTGACTGGTGATGTTACACGTTAGCTCTTTTTCATTCTACTTTCAATATTTATACTCGCTGGCCGAGTGGTAGCGTAGTTGCGTTACCGCGTCGACAAGTAGCGAGACTCGGGTTCGATTCCCGACGGGGG
>DVZN01001240.1:0-10541 GCA_018237365.1 Caria ino melicerta
AATAAAATTAGAGTGTCTGTTTATAATATTAAAAGAACTTCTTTTTACTAATTGCATATGTATGTATACACGGTACATATACCAAAATAATATTTTTTACGACTTTTGTTTGTCTGTTTGTTGAGCCTCTGAAATGGCTGGACCGATTTTGACGTGACTTTCACTGGTAGAGAGCTGATGTTACAGTGGGTAAGTTAGGCTTTTTTTATTTCGAAAAATAATTAGTTTCATGCAAAAAATAAAATTCATAAGTGTTTTACCTACGCGGACGAAGTTGTGGGCACAGCTAGTATAATATATATTTTTTAATATACTTACTTCGGAGGATTCCTCCGATTCCAAATAGTGATTCAATTCCACCAACTCCAATAAGTGCTCGTTAAGTGCTTGTTGAACATCATATTCAACTTTAGGAAGTAACTTTGCTACTATCAGATCAAGGTTACGAGGATTCATCAAACTTTTAGTAAAAACGCTGTCATAATCAGTAGTAGTAAGAGGAACAGACTCAGTAGTTGTAGTAACACTTTTAGGTTTCTCAGTCCAATACTGCATAAGAAGCTCATTTAAACGCTCTAAGATATTATTTTCTAGGGATTTGTAAGATTTTTTATCTTCCTTGTAAGGCGAGGCATTTTTGAATGCGTTTAATGGTACATAGCTTATCGGAGAGTTGGTTGTTTTGTTCGTTTGAGAGCTCAGCAATTGTCGTGCTACTGTGCTGTTTTGGGCAACTTCATTCGCCTGTAAATTATTTATTTATTTATTACAAGTTTACAACATATTTTCTATCATGTTTCCACGTCCAGAAACCCTATAGGATTTTTTACAGATGTAGCACTTCACACTTTTATAAGTAATAAAATTACAATATAGAAAATATACCTAAAACATTTTAAATTTTGTATAAGACACTGGCAGGTTCTATTATGCACACATAATAAACCTGTTTGCGTACCCAAAGATGGCCACATATGCTAGTTGCTCCACGTAATTATTGCAAAACACTTTATTAAATTCCACACAAAATAACCCTGCTATTTAATACAAATAAAATATTATAAAATAAAATGATCCAAATAGGACATAGTTACGTTATTATTAGTGTTAAAATATTTTAAGTTTCACGTTATATTTATTATTATTATCTATTAATTTTTACGTGTTTATACATACACATACATACATATATATGTATATATACACATACACAAATATATATTCATATGTGCGCACGTGTGCGAAAATAAAAGATGGTATTGCGATAATTAATGAAGCATGAGTGAGAAAAGAGTAAGATTAATTCTTACACATTCACGTTACGACGGTCCCACGGACTATCGTGCGAACTTGTGACGTATCCGACAAGTTCGACCGAAAATGGCTTCACACAATCTGCGCGACCAAAGCCGCGTTAAATTGTCAAATGACCTGTGTGTCTACCATGAGTTTACAATCGAGAAACTAGCCAGCGTCTAGCGTAAATTACTGGCCATAGTTCTATGAGAAATTTAGTTATTTCCGTAACCAATAGAGGCGCTGTACAAGTTCTCGTACAAATAATTGACGCTAGCGAGTTTTTCGATTGTAAACTGATGGTAGACACACTGTTGGTGGTCGCATCGAAATGCGCTACGTGCGACGGTCCTTCTGACTATCGCTACGTGAATATTAAAACAATCTATTTCCATTCAAACTTTTAATTCTTATATTCCACTCTGCAGTCATTCAATGTATTTTTAACTTCTTTATCGTATAGGGAGTACCTAAATAGAGAGTTGGATATCTTCCTTTTTATTTACATGAGAAGAAGATGTAAAATTTCCTATGTTAAAAGAAGACGGAGCATTAGTTTCTGTCTCAAATCGATTTGATTCGGCTTTTATAATACGAACGCCGAAGGAGTGGAGCTCGCTGTGAGTGTATTTCTGGAACATTATAACCTAGCTGTCTTTAAGGCTCGAGTGAATAAACTTTTTCTAGGCAGGCATGATTCTTCTTCGACCACATCGTCACTTAACAACAGGTCAGATGTTTACCTATTATTTAATAAAAAAGGTGTATATAAGGTGTATATATATATTTAATAACACGAAATCCGTTAATTTGTTTGATTTCTAATATAACAAAAAAATTAGTCTTAACTCACCCCAATCTCTGTGAAATATAAAATATATAACAGAACTCCTATAAAAACCTTCATAGTGTCCAACACTTTTGTGATAAATGTAAAAAGTCAATATAAAAACACTTGTTTCTAATTACGAGTGCAAATCGATTAGCGACATCGTGTTCTTTAATAGGAGAATAATTGGAAAATGTTATACGCATCATTGTTTGTTGCAGCTTAAAAATAAACCTAAAGACTGAGCGAAGAAATAAAAAGTATTTTTAATCAAATTGTTTTTAGCTTTCCGTAACTAAAAGGAAAAAATTGGACCCTATTACTAGACTCCGCTGTCTGCCTGTCACCAGGCTGTATCTCATTAACCGTGATAGCTAGAAAGCTAAAATTTTTACATATTATGTATTTCCGTTGCCGCTATAACTAAAAATAAAAAAAGAAAATATTTAGGAAAATGTTAATACAAAAAAGTATCCCATACAATAAACGTGTTTTTTTAATAACTGTATGGAACCCTTAGAGCGAATCTGGCTCGCACGTGGTCGGTTCTATGGTTTTTACTTACTTTGACCTGAAAACTGTTAATCGTAGATAGCTGAAACTTGGCGGGTATATTCTTTGTATGACGTATGCATCTGATAAGAAATAATTCCTTAAGGGGAAGAAAAACAAGGGCAAAGTTCGTATGGGTCAACGTGATTCCTGGATCTAACATACTTCAAATTTTGCAAAAATATTCTTTGACGTAATTGGAGGAAGATGTGTTTTGTATTTATTAAAACCCATCGCTTAACGGTTTTAAAACAGAGTTGTTAAATGTATATTGTAATTAGTTTCTTATGTTAAAACTAGATGGCGCTACAAAAATTATCATTTTCGGCTTCTACGTGGACAAAATCGTAATCATAAGCTAGTTGATGTATAGATACATAGTATCCCTATCTAGTCTGTGATGTATAGTGCTACAAGACTCCGTTCTAACTTCTAAGGCGGATATCATAATGCAGCGGACATCGCTCCAGTGTGCAGTGATGAGGATTTTAACTTTGTATACACCTTGATTTATATACAAAAACCGCACGATATAACACATTGTCATCGCAACTCCGTGCGATAGATTATTCCATTGGCTCGCACACCGGAGCAGGATGCGACGGGAGTGGAAATAAAGTATAATTAAATGTATAATTAAATAAATATAAGGTATGACTTTATTAAAGTCTAGAAAACTATCTACTATGAAAAATAATTGACGGTAGGTACATGAAAATCGCTCCGGATTCACTACACGGAAACTGTGAGCTTTCAAAGTACCAAACACCAGTGTGTCTACAATGAGTTTACAATCGCAAAGCTCGCTAGCGTCTCCGTAAATTATATTAGAACGAGAATATGTACAGCGCCCCTAACGGTTACGAAAAGGATTAAATTTCTCAAATCTATATTAATAATTTCGTGCAGGGGTAAGGTAGACTCAATTGAAACCTTACCTGAATTATAAAAAGTGAAAAAATAAATATTTCGAATCGACAACATATATCCGCAAAATTGTGATTGCAAAGTATTTTCATAAAATCGTGTTAAAAATTGTAATAACGCTGTCAGACAAATTAGTCATATTTCTTTAAATAGACAATTTAATCATTAGTTTTTAATTTCTTTAAAGTTTACAAATATCTGATGCAGATATTGTGAGGTTTTACCAAGGTATCGTAGAAAGGTACGTAGATTATTGTAAAACTTATTATCTCTATTTGTAAATTGGAAAGAATGATGAAACGGAACTTTTTTATGTAAAATCTGTCTGTTTATAAATGATGCTTGACAGAACACATTTTACTTAGTGTTATTTGACACTCCCAATTCTATACGAATCCATCCCTTGCCAAATATTCCTTGAGAACCAATAACTTTAAAAATATCTACCTATATTTTATAAAAGATTGAGTAAATTGGGACTTTATTTCACCCGAGCGTAGCCGGGTTTTCATCTAGTTCATAATAATGCCAGTAATTTACGGGAGACGCTAGCGAGTGGCTCGATACATATCATGGTAGACTCACAGTCCTCCCGTGACCGCGGTCCTAGGAATAGGCTCAAAACGTTGAAATTATAAAATTATGTGAGTATTATTGGGATGTATTTTGACCAGGGTTCCCAATCGTCCGTTTTTTGACCGCACTGTTGTGTTTTACAAGGATTTATCGGGTTCTGGCCACTTCAGCATTTCAGATTATAATAATAAAAAGAAATATTTGCCTTGCCAATTCCTTCTTTATCACATTTCCTCGTTTATACTGTGAAAGGATTGTAAAAAAATAAGTTATTTTCTAATACAATTTATTTCGAAAATTCTAACATCAAAAGCTCTTTGGCTAATTTTGCACATATTACTAAGCTATCAACATATTGCACGTAACAAATCCTTTGCTTATAATCGCTAACTCTGACTAACTACCTTTTCGTTTGTATTACTTTCATCTTCATAAAGTTGATCGGGTACTGGTTCAGAATATTGAGGATACGCATCTTGATTCATTTGTGAATTATCATAATTTTGATAATTTGGGTCATAATTTTCGTTAGAATATTGGGGATTAATATCTTGATTCTGCGAATTGTCATAATTTTGTTCATAATTACCATCAGCCTCATATTGTGCTGGGTATTGTTCATAATTTTCGTATTGGTTATCATATTGTTGCTGTTGATATTCCTGATAGTTGCTGTCACCTTGCGAAACAGGAATTTGATTGTCGTCTTGTCTTTCCTCCCTATATTCGTTAGGTTGGTCTTGATTTATATATTGTGGAATTTGGTTTAAATTGTTTTCTCCACTACTATCTAAATTACTTTCTACATTTTCGTGACCATCTACTCTTTGAACGTTATTTGTGAAATTTACCTCATCGTTATTATGATCCATTGGTGTTTCTTCAAATTGAGGCATATTGTCAGTGATCTCAGAAGAAACTCTGTCCTGATTATTCAAATATTTGATGTCACTACGTAGTTCTTCATTATTCTGTATGTTTTGCTTGTCTGTGTCATTTTGAGGGTGGTGTCTTAAGTTTCTTGTTTCGTCGTGATGGTTGACTCCGTTTCTACTGTGGCCGTTGTTTTCTCCGAGTGGGGAGTCTCTGGTGGGCTCACTTCTGGTATAGATTGGTCCGGTACTGGGTGGGGAATGTGCAGATTCATTTGCTGAGGTCGTGCGCGGGGTACGTGCTGAAAACATATTTGTTGTTGTAACAGTTTCTTTATGTTGGACTTTTTATGACTTTCAGTGACTTTATCTTTAACTGATTTTATATAAAATTGTTTTAAACAGTATTGGTTTTAATTATTTTTGTGATTTCAATATCATTGCAATAGATTATAAGAACAAAAACAAATATTTGTACTAACATGATGATGTACAAATTTATCTTTATTATAAGTAAGAGCTATAACATTATTTTTTAAAAAGTAATATTTTGGCAATAGCAAATCTATACATTTGCTTGCAATGATTCGCCTAAATCTAATAATTCCTTCTCTAGTATTTTAATACTCTAGAATGAATGTGAAATATTTTTCTGAAGATGGCCTGAATCACGCAGCAGAAGCAGTAAGCAACACATGTTAAGTTTAAATACAACAGAACTATGCGAAATCTTGAAGTAATGATATGTATTTAAAAGATAACTTCTCCATTCTAAGTTATACATCGCAAAAGAGCATCTATTTAACATTAATAATTGGATACCTTCATAGCTGCTAGGTGCATGTGTGTAGGCTTGCTGGAGAGACTGCCCCAAGGTCTCTATTTGACGCTGCATAGTTGCCAGTTCTTCCCTGAATGCACACACTTGTGATCACACACAAAATCAAGTGCTATTTAACAACATGCACACACTGTATTTACAATTCAACACATAACAATCAGACAAGAGAAAATATATTTTTTTGTAATTTAGTACTGAAATATGAGGAAAATCATTTATTTGCCAGAATCATTTGTTTCAAATTACTTTGAAACAACCACATTTACTTTACATAAATGAAACAATTAATTTTGTTCATTTTTCGATCTAAGTATCAAAGTATTACCCAATGTGAAAGAATTTTAGCCTATCTACATATATTTATACATATAATAAAACTGCAGAAAACAGAATTTGCTCTTCAATCACGCAAATGTACCAAACGAATTTTGATGAAATTTAGTGTAGGTATTTATAGGTGAAGAGAAATTCTTCATCAAGGAGTTGATATAGATGATATACATATGATACAATATTTTAATTGCTTCTGACACAAATTATTTCTACAATTGAATAGCAAATAACTTGCATGCAAATTTTCTATTTCCAACGAACAATTAGTGTTCCTATTCAACTCCTCAAATTAAAGTTATGATATAATATCTAACTTTCATATCCAACCTTTCTTCCTCCAACCTCAAATTAAACTCATGATTTAATATTCAACTTTCATATCGAATGCCATTTGATACAATACCATTCTAACCATTACGAATCATTTTTGGCTCTGTTGTAAAAAAAGTAGCTTCTCGCCTATTATCCCCTAAGGGGTAGGCAGAGGTGTGCTAGTATCTCCACGACTCATAAGTCCAGTAGATATACTAGAACACCCACGATTAGCCAAGGTACTAGGCCCCATGTTGTAATAGGTGGCAAGCCTTTTGTTTACATATATCTTTATTCATAACTCTGTCTTAAAACATGTCCACTGAACTCTGAATAAAACTTCGTATTGTTTCAACGGATTCAGGTTAACGTACACCTATCCTATTTGAGATAGGTGTAAATGTTATCCTATTTGGGAAGAACTAAGACCTCATACTTAGTTTTGTTTCATATATTTATATTGTACTAATTCTTGTATAGTTTAATCGAATATCGACCGTTAAAAAATAGTTTTATTTTCTCAAAACACAAACGCAAATAACTACTTTTAAGCATATCTAAAAACATAAATGCAATAATCTGCGCATGCAGGTTGAAAGCTGTCACAAAAACATAAAAATTGTTTCTTTTACCATCATCTTTTACCTTAACAGAATCATTATCTAAATCACCAAATCTATCTATAGACAGATCGCTAAAGTTTCTGCTCAAATCACCAACATTTTCTGACTCTATATCAGATTCTTCTGTCCTTCTAAATCTAAATCTATTTGTGTATGGAGAATATGTGCGATCTAGATCAGATAAGCTATTGGGATATCCACTTAGTGGTGTGTAGCTCCTGAATGGTGCAATTGTGGTGGTGCAATATTTCTTATGAGAAGACCATAGCGTTCTCAGTTTTCTCATAAGTTCAGAATTTCTGCAAAGCAATTGTGCTTTTTCTATTCTGAAATGAAATATTATGACTTAGGTTGAGATAAATAGTGCCTGAAAACTTATACCTGATTTCACTAAATATAAGTGATATCTGAGATGCTTAAATAACTTAAGACGGAATTAGCGACAAAGCGCATTGCATTAATCTTAAGTCATTCTTACCCTACTTTATTGGTACCAAACAATGTATATTTTAGGTAACACTTACTATTAAGATATTCTTAGTAAAGTGGTTAGTGCTATCGGGTATAAGCTAAGTTTTAACCAAAGCAACTGCTTAGCTTCATTTTAATTATCACAGTTCCATTAAATAAACGGAACTTAAAACAAATTTCTTAGCTGAGCAACTAAGTGTCAGGAGACATCTATACTCTTATCTCATAAGGTCCTTTCGATTAATAAATTTTTTAGGTGACCTAGAAAATTCAGGTTTCAATTCATATTCATCTAATATTGATATTCAGCTAATAATTATTAATATAATAATTTCAATGCCGAATACGTAGACATTGTAATAGATACGTCTCTATTAGGTATAAGGTATAAGGCTGTTTTAAAGCTATAGAAACGTTACCCGCGTACAATTTGACATTTAAAAGTGACTAATTTAATCTCTGGTACATATTTATGATTATAGTATGAAAGAAGTAAAAATTGTGGATTTATAATACTTAGGCAAAAATAAATATTTCTTACGATGGTTGTATAATTTTTTAAGCGTTGTACACTCAGGAAAGCAATTTTAATACAAATTTTTGAAATATTTTGACAGATGAAAGTGGCATAAAACAGGCAATTGCCTTCTTTCTTCTAGTCAAAATTAAGCGCGTATAACTCATCTATAGCTTTATAATCTATCTTAGGTATTAGGTTGACTTTCATCAAAGGAACATTCTGACTACTGTTTATTTATTTTAACGAAGCTATGTGGTTGCTTTCATTGAGACTTCGCTTAGTATCTATTTATTTCGGCTTATTTGTTCGTAATTTAAACATCTGTGAGTACCTACACTAATACTGCCATTACCGTAAGTGCGACCAAAAAAATTTAGACTTTTTATTTAATAGAAGTATTTAACATCACTTAATTTATACAATAAGATAATATTTAAAATTCTATACAAAATATTAAATATATAATTTACCAATGATTTTCCTTTGAATAAAATTACGGATATAATTAACAGAAAATATTGGAGAATACATAATATAGATATTGCAAGAGTTCATCATTTAGCACTGTGCTTACTGACAATAGCGCGATCTTCATTTTTAATATAGAGATGTGAGATAGCGCTATCGGCCAATCCCAATATCGTAACTTCAATCGACAAATCGCGGAGACCTGAGATCTAAAATCAATCTTCTGATTGATCACATCCATATAATTGTAATCTAAAGATAAGAATTATTGAAACTGATTCAACTGTACTCGCACTTGGCTGTTTTAATAAACCAACGTGTGAATAAGTCTTGGGCAACAACTAGATTTAAATACACATAAAAACGTAAAAGAAGAATTTGATATAATTCACATTAAAACTGAAAAATATAATTTAAGTACAAAAAAAAAATTATTAAGAGTAAAAAAATATACCACGTTTTTATTGCTCAGAGGACAATCCATCTGAGCAATATTGAAAATTTTTTGGAGAAGTGAAAATTGATAATTTTTCTTCCTTACCACACTTTATTTAAAATGAACTAATAAATTATCCGAGGGTAGCGAGTCTCCGAAACCGGTGCGTTTGTATGAAAAGAGAAATTAATGTGGAAGAAGCTAGGCAAGTATATAGGAATCGTGACTATTGGCCATCGATACTCTCTATCTATTACTCAAGGAATTTAGC
The DNA here is from genome assembly GCA_018237365.1 of Caria ino melicerta. Lineage (NCBI taxonomy): Eukaryota > Metazoa > Arthropoda > Insecta > Lepidoptera > Riodinidae > Caria > Caria ino. Next base: position 9,328 of record DVZN01001240.1, read on the forward strand.
CTCATGATATGTATGAGTTATTAAAATCGTGGTAAAATATAGGTATTTTTTTTAATTATAACAAAAATATTAGTAAACATTTATTGCTTTAACGTAAATTGTGATCATTACCCAAAAACAAAGTAACAAAGTACATACAATGAAATAACAAAGATGTAACATAACAAAGTTAAGAATAATGAACAATTATAAAATAATGAAGTAGTAAAAGACAAGAATGTTATTGACTTTGTCTTAGGCTAACTATAGAAAACTAATGCTCTAATAACTAGCATTCTGTTACTTCTATTGCTGATATGTATATCACGTAATTATAAATTTGAAATTAAAATAGAAAATAAATGTACGATTTGAGGAATAGTATAACTTTAGTACAGAAACAGCAAAAACATATTAACATGCAAAACGAAATTCATTTAAGAATTAAACCGTTGAAATAAATGCAAACATTTATCAAAAGAATAAGACATAGATGCAAGCTTACTATGCTCTTTAAAGAGTTTAACTTCATATATTAATATTTCAAACATCAAAAGATATTGCACGAGTGTCTTACTATACCTACCAATAACTTTATTGCTTACGCTATAATTAAGATTAATGGGGCATTTAAAATACTAATGTGCTTTTCAACGATTGAAAAGCTGTGATCAATTATTTTTCTATTAAAAACACAATATTAATGTCAAATATTTTTTGCTTCAATATTGAAAATGAGGTCTTTAAAAATATATTGTGTCTGAAGCTGTGAATAGATTCTCCAAATGTTGTTACAAATTATTCGAAGATGTGGTCCTATTATTATAGAAGTCAGACAATCGAACAAAAATTTAAATAATGGTAGATTTACTCACTTCGAGTAGATCAAATACATGACAAACAATGAATTGTTATGTCAGCAACATTAAGAACGAGTAAACTCTTTCCTTACAAGATCTTCCGAATAAATACGACATAGGCAACTGGCTTAATGACGGAGCAAAAAATCTTAACAGGATTGGTGAAAGTATGTAGTTTTGTTATAAGATATTTTTGCTAAAGTCTGTGGTCGAGTGTCCGACTTTGACGCCAGAGGTCCTGGGTTCAATTCCGGGGTAGGGCAACTTGTTCTTTTCATGAGTTTTTTCAGTCTTTCTGGAAAACATAACATTGCCTGGGCTTGGATTTGTGCCCGATTGGCGACGGACTTGCCACCCATCACATCATGGGACCTA
>DVZN01001241.1:0-10541 GCA_018237365.1 Caria ino melicerta
TGGGACCTAATATCGTCGGCTAATCGTGGGTTTATACTAGTATGTAGTATATACCTCTGCTTACCCTTTCGAGGACACATGGGCGTGACGATATTTATTTATTTCTTTATTTATTTATTTTATGTTTGGCATCCATACATGAGTACTGGAAGTATGCAAGCATTGTACAGTTTTCTTTTGATGCACATGCTGGTTTTTCTATTTTTCATTATATCTTTCAGGGACCAGTACCTCCTTCATGCTGCTGCGACTCTCTCTTCTAACTCTTTGGATATCATTTCTGACATTGATATTTTTTGCCCTAGATACACATATTCTGTTACATACTCAATTTTGCTTTTCTTTATTATTATAGTCTTTTCTTCTCCATTTGTCATTACTTTTGTTTTTTGTGTGTTCATAGTCAGTCCACTTTTCTGCTTTAAAAATCCAATTCGGTTAACGTAGTTTGGAGTTCCTGTGCTCTAGAACTGAAGACAACTAGGTCGTCGGCAAATCGCAGATTTGTGAGATTGCTGCCATTAATGTTTAGACCATAGTAATCCCAGTTTAGTTGACGAAAAATATGTTAGAGAACCGCTGAGAACAGTTTGGGTGATAGAGGGTAGGGTAATCTTAATAGGATCCGCTTCCCTTTCTAGTTTTATTTTTGTTGTGCCGTTTTTGTAGATATTGCATATTATTTGTATGTACTTCTTTTCTACTCCTTGGTTTATCAGTGCATCCCAAATACTTTTTTGTTCTAGGCCTTGCTATAGTCGACAAAACAGCAGTAAAAAATTGTTTGGTACTCTTTGTATTTTTCTATAATCTGTTTTATCTCATGAATGTGGTCTATGGTTGAAAAACCGCTCTTAAACTCGGCTTGTTCTATGGGCTAGTTTTCATCCGGGACTTTAGAAATACGGTTAAGTATTACTTTTGCAAAAAAATTTATAAATGTTTGACATGATACTGATTGGTCTGTAGTTTATACAAAGGGTGATAAATATAATATTAACATATTATAATTACCTCCCTTTTTTGCAGAAGTGTGATTGTTGATGTCATGCATTTTTCGGGGATAAGATCACTTATTAAGACATCATTATATAGGTATGTGACAATTGGTACCATTATTTTTTGATTATCAGAAAGAATGCATTCACGCGGATCTGACAAAATAACGGCAGATCCGCGTGAGTGCATTCTTCGCTTCACTTTCTAATATTTCAGGTACTTCATCAATATAATTTAAGTCAATGATGTTATTTGTATTATGACGAGTATATAGCTCTTTGAAAAAGTTTATAGCTATTTACATAATATCTGATCTTCTAGTTTTTATTTTTCCTAGCAGATCACTCCATTTGGTCACGTATTCCTTCTTATTCGAGAGCTCTTTAATTGCCTTTTTGATACCACCAGTTCTTATGATGTTTTCCTCTAGGGTTTTCATTTTTAGATTATTCCTATCTTTTCTCATGCTTATTTTTATCTGTTAGCTGACATATGCTATCTCTCTTCTCTCTTTCTTTGATTTGTCTTTTATTTTAAGCAACTCAGCTCTGTATTTTATTAGGCCATTAGTCTAATTGGATACAAACATTGTAACTTCAGTTTTTGAGCTCTTGGTATTAGTTTTGCTGTGAACGATTTCTATCTGTTTATCGTATTTTTCTTGTGCGATTTGTTCTTCTGTTTCATTTTTAAAGCTTTTCAGTTTTCTATTTGTTGCTTAGAGTTGCGTGTACCTCATTTTATATGTAAACGCGTGCAGTTTGTGTGCAGTTCTACAATCGGTTTAATTAGTCATGGCGTTGTCTTCTAAAGCCACTGCTTGAATTATTCGACAAGATGAAAGAGGCCATTCAAACAGGAATCCGTAAACGGTAAGAACTAACGTAATAGCAACAGAAATAAGCAAGGAGGTGTACGAACCCGGGCGTGATGATTCCGACTGTGAAAATCTACCACCTAATTAAAAGTCACGTTGTAAGTGTGACAGTAAATCTATACTTGCCCAAGGAATATAAATAATATACATAGCTTCACAGAACAGAAAGAACTAGTTTTTTTTTTGTTTCATGCATAGCATCATGTACTCGCTAGTTACAAATTACTTCGCAAAAAGGCAGTTGGTCGATCTATCCTGAAAGGAATAATAAGAAAGAAAATAGGAAATCGGTTGACCCTATGGGTCACCTTGCAACAGCAACCACTATGTGCTTGGTTCTAAAATTCAAAATATGATTTTAGTTACTTTGAGTTTGTCAAATATAAAAGTATACATTTATTTCAATTTTTAAAATGTAATATCTCTTTTTTATCAATTAATAGGCAGTCATTTGACCGCCATCTCACCTGATGATTATGTGACGATGCCGCTGAAGATGGGTCATGCCCATGCCTGCCTAGAAATAGCCTATTTACTCGAATGGAATCGTTTTCTGTGGATAGGTGGAATATCTACAACATAAGGGTGGAAAGATCGCCCGCGCTTTGTTTCCCGGATCCGAAATGGGGCCAGTTGAATCAGATCGTGTAATTCTATCGCACACTCACAGAAATATATTCTATAGAAGACCGACAAACGCACTACCCTTCGCCGATGTTCAAGGCTCTACAGTTTAGCGTCGGTCAGAGTAGGGTTATCAATAAATATTTTAGCTCGTTTGTCTACCGAGTCTAAAGCAGCCAGTTGGTATATGGCTGATCCATCCCAGCAATACCTCATGCATGACAGAACCTGTGCTTGCTACTACGGAAGCAACTGTTCTGCAGTGAAGTACCGCCTGACTATGGAAAAAATACCTAGCTTTTTTGCTGCAGTTTTTGTTTTAGACTCGATGTATTGCCCATAGTTGAAATTTGGTGTTAATTCAACTCCGAGGAGTTGCAGGTTGTTGGTTATTTTAACAGATACATCTCGAAAAATCGGAGCCAGGTGGTAAGGGCTCTATTTAGTGGAGAACAGATACGCCTGCGTTTTGGTAGCGTTGAACGTCACCAAATTGGCATCTTCCCAATTAGGAACTGCCCTGAGGGCTACGTCTAGACGACTAACCATATTCTCTCGATAAGACTGAATGTCGTCCCTACTGGCCTTTGCCATGTATCAGTCCGTTATCGTGCTGTCGTCAAGTCGTGCTGGCCCAAGGTACCGGGTTCAAGCGGATTGTTTATATGCAACAAAAAAAGAGTAGTGGACTGGAACTCCAGCGTCGATATCTTGGGGATCGGTAGAGTAGCCATCAAGGACTACTTGAATTGATCGTTCTCCCAGGAAGTTTGAAACCCAAGTGCAAAGGCCAACAGGGATACCAAATGAGGGCAGCTTGCTTAGAAGGCTTGCATCTCTCGAATGTATTTGCAATAAAATAACACAAAATGCCACCAATTTTGGCCTCTTCACTCTGCATTTGCACGAAATAAAGAAACTCTCAACTTGTTAATTCACATTTGTCATGTGTCAGAGTTTTTGCGGGATCGCAACCAGGCAAGGGCGCGGGTTTATTCATAAATTTTAAGTTAACTAAGTACCCACTGTGAAATAAAATTAATTTCATTTATTCAGAGGCAATCTTCTAATTGGGAAGTGTTTGCTGATTAAAAGAAATTAAATGAAATACGACGACTGCTTACATTCTAAACTTCCCTATAAGGGATAATTTAAGAAGAAAAATTGTCATTTGTCAACTGTCAGAGCTCTTTATAAAATAACCTCAAAATTCAAAAATTGTTTTTAATTAATCTGAGTTTTAACCATATTTTTGAATAAAAAATGCTACGTAATTTACGGAAATGTTTTAATCGCCGATATTCAGTATGTACACCTGTCAATTCTTTTCTAACAAACGAATATAAATGTTTAGAAGCATGGAATTTACAAACATCATCTCAATTATTAAATAAAGTGAACATGAATGATTTCTACACCGTACTGGAACAAAATTACTCATCTAAGGGTGTTATTAGCGCTATTGATGTGGATATTTTTGCTAACGCAATAAAAGATGCGGTTTACTTGGAAGAACTTAAGGAGCTATTGAACAAGTTACGACTCTCGGCCGAGACCGGTAATACTTTAGAATCTACTCATCATGCTACTATAAGAAATTTTTTAAAGTTTGGATATGCAAAAGAATTAGTCCACATATTAGAGGATCCTTTAAACTACGGAATATTTCTTGATTCATATTCAGCAAACATTTTGTTAGATACTCTTATTGCATCCAAAGAGTATGAACTAGCAGCAAAAGTCGCGTCAATTCTTATGTTACAAGAAGATTTTTCACATGACATTTCAAATGCTCTTGCAAAGTATTCTTGTTATAAATTTCTTCTAGAAACTGAAAGGCCTGAAGAACAAAAACCAACACCTGAACCCAAAAAGAAAGTAGAAGAATTTAAAATACGAATTAAGTATCTCCGCAACCCTTATTATGATGATCATTTTGACATTAAAGATGTATATTTGTTATCTGGTAAGACTTTGGCTTGGATTTCCAAAATTAGTAAAGATAACGTAAATAATAATTTACAAATAATTGGATGGTTAATGTATAGAAAATACGACCAACTACTATCAGTTACTAAAGATTTGAGCAGTTCAACCTCTTTTAAAATATATAAAGAAGTACTTCAGTTAATTGAAAGAGAATTACAACATTCAAAGGACAGTGATAGATCAGTACTAGAAACGAGCACTGCTCTTTTGAAAAAATGTACTGCTGCTGATACAGAGTTAGAACAAGCTTTGAAAATTGAGATTGAAAATGCTATCAATAAAATGCAAAGTAAAGATATATCTGCTCAAAATGAGGTATGTTCATTTATTATTACATTACCAATACTCTAAATAAAACCCAACAAATAAACTTGTTTTATCATCACAGTACTTTAAAAGCAATGCATAAATATGATAATTTTTGATAATATAAGAAAACAATTTAACAATATTAAAAAATCAATCACCACAGATGTGAATGTTTTTCTTTTATAGCATTTTTCGGTTTTTTTTCCCCAAAACGGCGGTTATGCTTAAACACTCAAACCAAATATGCATACTTATATTGTAAATGCAAAAGTAACTCTCTCTGTCTGTCTTCTCTTCACAGCCAAACCAAGTGGCCGATTGTGATGAAATTTAATATAGAGATACTTTACACCCAGAGAACTGACATAGGCTACTTTTTGCCTCCATTTTTTTTAATTTTCAATAATTTCAATGTTTTGCAATACAGTCGTCAAAAATTGATTTTCTGGCTGCTTATGTGGCTTGCGCTGGCTAAACCATGAGACATACAAAAATTTAATATAGTGCTCAAAAAACCTACAAAAAAACTGCCACAGTATATGTCTACCTTTTTAGGATGAGTCACAGTAACCATTTTAATATTTTTAACAACATTTAAAATTATTGGGTTATTTTGTTTATCTTCAGTATTAATCCTTATCCAAATAAATATGTTAGTCACTTTGAGCATCTAATCTTTATTAAAATTGCCTTTTACAATATATGATTTTATAAAATCTTAGGAATCATTGTGATTCTAAAATTACGCACAATAGGGTGGCACGGTACGAACTATTTGAATGTTTAATATATCACAGGCAGACATGGGAATATATTCGCTTACCCAAATCTTACCCTTCTATGATACTACTACGATGCTATCTCTATGATACTATGTGTGTGTATGCATAGCTGCGAGTGTGTGTGTGCATGTATGCATTTATGTAGTTATGGTATCTGAATATATTATATGTGTGTGTGTGTGTGTGCGTGCGCTTGCGTGTGCTCGTGTGCGCGTGTGTGTGTGTGCGTGGCGTGCGTGCGTGGCGTATGTATGTATGTATATGTGTCCTTTATCCATACATACCACTTTAATCGTGCACCGCGATTTCAAAAAAAAAAAATGGCGACGGGTCGATATGCCAGAAAGTTTTAAACCTCCTTATTCTGGTATTCATATACATATTTTTATGTTTAATATCGTAGACTAACACCCAACAATAATTTGCTTACTTTGGGGTTATATCAATTTGTGTGATTTTTCCAGGTATATTTATTTATTTAGTTTTAGTAGTGTTTAGTAGTTTGCTTCTTCGTTCCCGTTAAAAATGGGCAAAGGATAGTATAATGTTTGGGTTGGAAGTTCAAGGGCTGGAGAGTGATTTTATTTTGCGGAAAAGTATTTCATTTCCATGGTAGAACCAGTTTTCATTAACAAAACCAATATAGATGGTCGTAATGGACGCAAGGGCGATATAACTGATTCTTCTTTTGACAAGGCGGGCAAAGCCGCGGGTAACAGCTAGTAAAAAAAATAATTTTACATCAATAAATAAATGTCTCTGGACAAATTAGAGTAATTTGATGTATCAACAAATCAAAAATCTTTATTTATTCATATAAATTTATTGCAAGTGCAATATTATTACTACTCTACCACTGGTTTGTAAGACAGTCTCTGAAAGGAATGGCCAGTAAGAAACCTCCCAGTTGCTCTTCTCAAAATGTATGTTTAATAACTAATAATATTATAACAATCTTTTAAATCCCCCCAGGAAACAAATTATTTGCATGAGACATGGGTGTTATTCAATGATAATATACATAGAAATTCATATTGTACTAGCTGTTGCCCGTGACTATGTTTGAGTGGGTCACTTTCTAAAAATTACCAATTTAATCTGGCCTAATATAGTACTTGTTTCCAATGAGATGACAGACCAGCTTAAACTGGATACTACTCAATGTGCCCTTTTTGCAATTTATGATGGGAAAGAAAGATTTTCCTGGGATAAAAAGTATCCTAAATGTTGATCCGAGCTACTAGCTACTACTATACAACATTTGGTAAAAATCCATTTAGTAGATTTTGCATGAAACACGTACAGACAAACAACATTTTTTTTAAATATTGTTTTGGGTTCTCTATCCTATGTACAATACGTAACAATCATTGTTTTAAAAAAATATTCCATGTACAGATTCAGCTGAGTTACTGTTTTATGTATACATAAATTAACTCACCCAGGCCCAGATATACTAATATCTATGTTCCTCACACAAAAGTACGCCCTTGTTGGGAATCGAACCCGACCCTCTTTATTTGTTTTGAAGTGCTTAGCTACTACGATCACCATTCAACCAACAAGTTACGTTCATGTATGTGTATCATTTTGATAGTTGCGGCAAATTAATAATAAATAAATTGATTCAAATACATTAAAGAACAACAATAATTTTGAAAGACATGTTAGGTATCTTAATAAATTATGCATAGCTGCTGTATAAGGCCTACCTACAAGTATAATTTCCTTAAACTTAAATATATTTATATACAGAGACAAAAAAAATATTTTGGGGCAATGTCATTAAAATTTAGAAGTTCTTTTCACTTGATTTCTATTTCTCATTCTTTATCATCATTAGCCTATAATTTTGCAATGCTGGAAATAGGCCTCTGCCATGGCACGACACAATACTCGATCCTCTGCTTCCCTCTTCCAACTACTGCCTGTAATCTTACGTATGTCATCACTCCATCGACCCAGTGGGCGTCATTAACTCATTCTTAGTGCTTGTAGATGGTCTAGTATAATCAAATGGATTAACATTTCTCTATTCCTTTTGATTGATTTTTTTTACAAAATATTCCTAATTTTTATTCCAGATTTTTAAGGCTTGGGAGAAATTAAGAGAAGAAAGGCTTGAAGAACAATCAAAACGCCTTGATGGTGCAAAACGCATTAAAGATATAGAAGAAAAACAGAAGAACTTAGAAGTTGAGGAACAGAAGCTTTGGTTCTTTGAAAATGAAGAAAAAATAGACTTACAGATAGAAGAAAAAGAAGCTTTAGTAGATGAATCTAAAGCTACCAAAAAAATACAAACCAATAAAGATGAATCTTACATCCCTCCTGAAATATTACCTAAGAGAAGATAATTTAAGTTTTAGTTATAAAGTGTAAATAAATATAGTTAATTAATGTGAAAGCTTTGTCCATTTCAATTATTTTGTGTTGTTTGTGATAGCAAGAAACTTGGAAAACTAGTTACCTAACAGAGAGGTCTACCAGTTAAATGTATAAGCATATTATGTTTACTGTCACTAACACAATGACTGAACTGCATTGGTTGCCCGGAATCCAAATTGGTATCAAACACCATATCTATTCCAGCAGAAATAATATTACTCAATGTTGTAGTATTCCAGCTTCAAGGGCACTTACACAAGAAGCTATACCAGTCTATATACGACATGTATCGCTTAGAATCAAGGGATCCATTTGCTTTCCAATAGTAAAAAAAAAAACATAAAATGGCTTGCAAGTGCACATTTAGATTTTCTACTATTCTACATTTCATGTCAGTTTATCAAATGGGTAAGCAAAGTCCCACTTTAAATGTTGGTCTTAGAAGAACATATCAATTACCTGCCTGCTAGACAGCCCGTTAAGTGTGACAATACTCCTGCCTACACAATACCGTTGCTAATATGTTCTGGTTTGGAGGGAACCTTACATTGAGGCCTAAGATCCAGGCTGGGATAAGATCCAGAGCCCTACCACCTCGCATCGGCAAAAAAATTATATAGTATAATAAATTTATATTATCTATAAAGTAAATCAAAGACATAATTGACTCGAATGATTATATTTATTCATATGATAAGTACCCTCAATAAGTTGGGAATATATTACAAAACTAACAGGGAAAATGAAATAACTTCAACATCAAGCATTACATATTTATTTAGTTTTGTGATTACAGATTTATATAGTTTAGTTAATAAATGTGAGGTTGTATTTTGTCATTAGTAAATCACATCAACGGGATCTGACGAGACACATTCAGTAAGAGGTCGCATCCTACCTCCTTCCTACTAATATTATAAATGCGAAAATTTGTAAGTATGTAAGTGTGGATGTTTGTTACTCATTCGCGCAAATACTACTGAATTGAACTGAGGGATCGGGGTTTACACGGAAATAATAAGAATTTATTTTGACCCATTCGAACGAAGTCGCGGGCAACAGCTAGTCGGTCATACTTTTGTCTATAAAATTAGCGTGGCCCGTGGAGAATATGTACACATTTAAAGCTTATCAAGGACTTCACACTAGCGTGACTGCAGTCGACATATTATGTCTCCTCATAAATAGGTTTTATTAGGTCACAAGTACATACAACATTTATTTTAACTTCTGACATCTTCATTCTGTAGTTTCTTGAGATCAAGTTTAATTTTTTCAAGAACATCCTCCGTTCTTTTTAACTTCTCCGCCTTTATACTGTCTTCTAGATCTACTAAATCCCGCGACAGTACTCCAGTTTCATTTACCAATGAAACAATTGTATTACATTCAGAGTGTAAAAGGGCTAACAGCTTATAAGCTTTTTTGGCCTGGTCATCTTTCTTCGCGTCCTGAAAATAAAACACTTTTGTAAGTTATTGTATGTACGTACTGCCCGAAACCTAACTTTTACTGCGTAGTTTTTAATATACCTATGAATAATGTAGTTTTTATATTGGTGAAAGAATTTTTTCAAATCATTTCAGTAGATCTAACGATTACTCTTTACATACTTAAAAACTACTGAAGTCGGCAAACGACATGTGGTACGAGGCGCAGCAATAAAGCAATATCTACTATTATATGCTACCTGTCAAGGTTAAAACAGCCACGCTATTGCGTACGCGATTAAGTCGTCTTTTGAAAATAATTATTTGTATCACTGAATGAATACTACTTTAGGTTATCACAATAAGACCCCTGATGTGACTAATTTTAGGCAAGACTTGTATAGTGATTTTCTCAAACATGTGACTAAATTTAAACAGTAGATAAACCTAACAATACTTTTATAGTATTGTTAGGATTATCTGCTGTTTAAATTTAAATTTGTAAAGTTGTGAGAGCTCATGCATTCTTAGTTTTTTTTTATTTAGTAATTTTTTCTCAAATAATTTTTAAGCAGTAAAACTGCAAAACAACCAACTTCGCCTTCTAATTCTTTTATGGGACCACCTCAAAAGTGTAACCCTTTCAAACAATGAAAGAATTTTGAAAATCAGTCCATAATTGGTAATCACGTAACATATACACAAAAAACATACAGGCGAATTGAGAATTTTTTGATATGGGTGTTAGTTAACGTTATTATACACAGAAATACATACAAACATACACTACATATATTATATACAGAAATATATATAAACACCTGAATAAGTTTAATTAACACCCAGAAATGCGAATCTGTGTTTCATTAAACAAACACTCGCTCCATCGGGAATCGAACCCGAGCCTCACTATTCATCGACGTGTTAGGGCAACTACGCTCGCTACGTAATAAAATATTCAATTCAATTTTTGGGTTTTTTGGACTCCACCGAGGTTACGGTGATTTTGCCAATGTCAATTTAAGAAAGGCGTGGTATCAACTAGTATTTGCCTTGTGGTATCAACTTTTTTTTTATAATATTGGAAGGCGGACAAGCAGACGGATTTCCTGATGGAAAGAAATTCACGCCGCCTATAGACAC
>DVZN01001242.1:0-10541 GCA_018237365.1 Caria ino melicerta
GGTCCTGGGTTCAATTTCTGGGTCGGGCAACTTTGTACAGTACAGTGAGATTGTAGAAATGCTTTCATTGTGACCGCGGGCAGTTGGCGTAATAAATACAGGGAGCAGGAAGTTTAGGATTAATTAATATATACAATTATTCCAATTAATTTAATTTACATTGACAACAACTGATCAAATTTTATTTTATCATCGTAGTATTGCCAGCCATAATATCAATTTACCCCGAAGTAGTATCGGTACGTGCATGAGCATCGGCAATCTCATTGATATCTTCTGAAACAACAAATTAATGAAACATGTTAATATTATTATATCTACACATATCGCCTCTGTGGTTGAGTGATGTCGGTGTCCGACAATGACGCGAGAGGTCCTGGGTTCTATTCCTGGGTCGGGCAACTTGTTTTTTATGAGTTTTTTCAGTCTTTCTGAAAAACTTTACGTTGCCTGGGATTGGATATGTGCCCGATTGGCGACGGACTTGCCGTCACATCATGGACCTAATATCGTCGGCTAGTCGTGGGTGCATACTTGTATGTACCTCTGCCTACCTTTTTAAGGGTATATGGGCGTGATGATATTTATTTATTTATTTTTAATGAAATAGTTGTCCTGAAGATGCTTGACGTGACGGGTAATATCGTTGGCTAATCGTAAGTGTATATGCTAGTATGTAGTATGTACCTCTGCCTACCCTTTCGAGTCATATGGGCGTGACGATATTTATTTATAATTTTTACATTAATTAAGGCGTTCAAATTTTAACACTATGTTTACAAAACCAAACAAAATATTTTAGAAAAAAATAACATATTTTTTTTCTAGAATTGATAATACTCGAGGACACAGAACATATATAGACTGTATTCCGAGAGCTGGAGGTAGTTGGATTACCGATGGCGCCCTCAGGGTTTATTTATGAGAATCAAGATACACAGAAATGTATCAGCTATGATATAAAAAGCTAGTGTGTACACAAAGATAGTTTACAGTCAGACAAACTATTTCAAGCTACTTCAAAATTGCTGCAAAATATATATTTTTTTATTTGTTCAAATAAAACTATAGGTTTAGACAGCGTGGCGCCATACTGATGACATTGATTGAACACGCGTGTTGTACTCGAGGTCAGTAATTAAAAATTAATGGTAAGATCATTTCCTAACTTAAAATATTTATTATATATATTATAATTTTCCCTTAAATAATTAAATAAATATCCCTGGACAAATCACACATATTGATCTAACTCCAAATTATTTGCTTGTGTTATGGGTGTTAGTCAACGATATATACATAAAATACCAGAATAAATTGAATAAACACCCAGACCCAGAAATGCGAACGCCTATGTTGATCACACAAACACCCACCCCTGTCGGGAATCGAACCCAAGCCTCGCTACTTGTCGCGGCGGTAAAGCACTCCGCTACCACTCGGTTCATTTGTTTAGTATGCTAGGAAATCATTTTTTTTATTAATGATTTCAGACTGATTATAATTATTTTTCAATTACAGACCTCTAGTACAACCCGTGTGTTTAATTAAGTTCACCAATATGGCGCCGCGCTGTATCACTATACAGCGCGGCGCCATATAACAGTAACAATAAAAATGGAAGTTTCAAGATCACAAAAAAAAGTTATTAGGATACGCTATAATAACACGAACAAAAAGATTTGATAGTTCGTTTATATTCGTACCGCAAGGGACTGGAATTCTCTTCCTAAGTCGATGTTTCCCGAACAGTATAACCTGGAATTATTTTAGGCAAGAGTGAATAAGCTTTTTCTAACTTAATGTGCCGTCACCTTGTCTCCGCTTTCCTTCAGGCGAGTTCAGGGTTATAACATAAAGCTATATGCCATAAAAAAGTTAACAATTACCTGTGTTTATCCATGGTTTCGCTTCCACGGTGGCCACCATTGATAAAGCCGCTACTATCATGGCCAAGTAAGCGTAGATCTTCATTGTGCGTGTTCAGCGTAGATCTAGAACAGAGGATTTTGAAGTAAAAACTTTTCAGCAGCGTTTTGCACTTTTTATGATGGGTAAAAAATGTTAAACTTATGACAGAACAACGGGCGTTAGGACACGTGACATGATCGAAAATTCGTAAGACGACTTTTTATTTGTGATGTGTAAAAAATGTTAAAATCGGAAATTCGTAAAACGGAGATAGTGTAAACCGACTGAATAAATGAATATTGTATTTTATCACATAAATAATAGTAGTTTTGTACTGATAATTAAACCAATTCATGCAAAATTATTCCTTAACCATTCCAAAATATAAAAAAGCACAACGTTAATATGCAGGTTCTCACTACTGCCAGCACTCTCGGAGTGCAACCTGTTTTTTATTAAAGAATAGTTGGGCATTTAACCGCCGTCTCACATGATGTTAAGTGACGATGCGGCCGAAGATTGGTTGTGCTTACCTAGAAATAGCCTATTTATTTTGGGATAAAGATGGCTAGGTTACGAGTATACCGTTTCGGATATACACATGCAGGCAGCAAATTCCATCCCTTAGCCCTTCGCATTAGAAAAGACAAACCGAAACCAGATAGGTGGAATATCTGCTACATAAACTCGCGTCTTGTATCCCGGAAGTGAAATGGGTTGATTTATATTTTAGGTTCCCAATTTTATTTGGCTATGGTACCCTTATTGGTCATATCTGTTTGACTGAACACTAGCTAGCTATTTTGATAACTGAAGTGGTGAAGTGATAAACCTCCCGGACGGGTCTGTAATCGCCTTTTACGATACTCAGGAACATGCATGGGGTGGAGTGATTCTACTCTGACACGGCTAAGTGAGCGTTACACATTACACGTTTACACATTATTATTTTTTCAACTCGGACAGGAATCGCAGTCCCTTCTGATCCTTCTACGGAACCTTAGGGTTCCGCGGACCACCGTTTAGGAATCGCTGGTTTAGACAATGTAAGGAATATATATGCATGTTAGGCAGTAGTAACAATCTAGACGAATTGTTTAGAAACGTTACCATCTAGAGTTTAAGGTGCTAGTTACAGGTAGGCTATGCTCGCCTTTTACGAGTTCCTGGGCAGACAGTTGTTCTATTTTGTAAAGGAGCTCGCACCAACACAGGGGAGAATAATATTATGATATTAAAATTATAAGTTAATTACAAACCTATAATATAATATTATGATAAAACTATTACAAACCTTTATACCCCACAAATAGGCAAGTTAAATTTTAGAAGTCGTCAACACAGGTCTCTTGCTTGACAACAATTGATACAAACTATTGACTGGTACTGATTTTATAGCTCGTGTGCTTTATATATTCATTGTTTTGTTACGTCTATTTTAATTATAGATTATATTTGACGCAGATTAAAAAAAATTAATTACTTTTCGATCTCAGTGATACCTCTTTATCTTCGTACCTAGTATTTGGAGGTTGCGTACAATTACCGTAATCTGTGCGAGTATGTTCAGATAAAATTATTTCATTTTTAAAAGTTATAATTATTATGTGTATATTTAACGACTTCTTAAAATTTTTGAAGGTTAATATACATATTATATTTATGATAACACACTTGTACTATTCAACACAGTAAAAAAAGACGAGTGGGTGTTTATGATAAATATAATAGTATGTCAATAAATAATTAAATAGATGTCCCTGGACAAATCATAAATATTCATCTAACCCTAGAATAAGCAAATTAATTGATTGTTATAGGCGTTAATCAAATATATTATACATATTAATACATACAAAATACTATTTTTTTATAATATTGGAAGGCGGACAAGCAGACGGATTTCCTGATGGTAAGAAATTCACGCCGCCTATCGACACCAAAGGTGGTAATGAGTGACGAAGACGCCATAGATGTTACAAGTATGTCGCTGTCCTGCATCCGGGGTATTAGGCCTAATGTGCGAGTTCACCGGCTAACCTTCCCTCCAGACTGAATTCTGATAGTCAAACAGTGACAGTATGGCAGCAGGAATAGGTAAGGCAATGGACCCATATCCATTTAAGTTTCTGCTCTACTCTCTACCATCAACTATCGCGCTGATACTCATTATCCATTTAATCTTCACCTCTTCTTCTTTCTTTCGTCCTTTAAAGGAAAAACCAGAAATGCAAAAAAATACTGCTTTCAAATCACACGTGGAATATTTATTGATGATTAGTTTTATCATGTTCCTAAATTCTTCAGAACTACCACAGAATCTCATCTCTACCTCCTTTATTACCTTAGAACTACGAAATTAAAGATAGTTTTGAAAATTTTTAATTTATTTCGTATTGTTTGTCGTCAAATTTCAAAATTCATACGTGACCTTGAAGTCTTTTTCAACATTTATCAGCATTAACATTTATCATTTAATATAATTTCAATTCAATTAAATATTTATTACATCACAGGCTACAACATGGTTGATAGAGAAATAGCAATGACTTTCAAATATTTCAGACAATTCACATCAGAATCGCCTTCAGCTGATTATAAAAACAAGTCAATTTGTAAAACAGCAAGGCACCTGTTTTACCGACTTTATTCTGATAAGGCTATCAGAACGAAGTCGCTACCGAACCTGACTAGATATAAATAATGCTCTAGCCTGGGTTACCGACCTCCAAATACAATGAATGTCAACAACCCGATCGCGTGAATACCTCACAAATCCATGGTCATTACGACCTGCAGTTTTTTCTTCGTAGTTCTTTCAATATCAATTAAAAAGGGTTAGTTCTCCAACCCTTCAGTTACTTGACAAATTTTTAGACATCCAGTGATTGCTGAAGGCGGTATTGCCGTGTTATTCTTTGCAAGTTGAAATAATAAAAACTAAAAAGTCTAAATAAATTATCATTCTGTAAAGGGAATGTAGGTATATTTTTAAGGATAGAACGGCATACAAATAGACATAGTGCATACATTCTAACCCCCAATGAAAAATTTTACCCTCCAAAATAATGATGACTGATGTTATGTTAACTGAAATATTATAGACCAGGTTGAAATATATCGGACTACAGTTTATGGGGCTACTGCTTTCTATTTGAAGAAGACTGATTCTCAAATTATATCAGACCCTAAATTATTAATCAAATTATTTGGTACGGTGAGCTGGCGTGACCTTTATAACATGAAAGATGCCAGTTATAAAGGACTAACCGTCAAATATAGCCACATTGAACATTGCTTGGCTTAAATTATCCCAGTCAAATAGTTGCACGATGTTACGTATACGTACGTATAAATGAAACAAATAAAAAAATATTCTATTGTAGTTAGAACCCATTAATTACCTAAGCCGAAATTAAGATTGTTATAAGTTTAAAGTTAATTAAAAACAAAATATCTACTTGGCTGCGTGAGAATCTTATTTGATCCTTGACCTGACTATAAAAAGGACATATATGAAATAAAACCCAATGTACCACTGATCCTACAATATTAATCTAAAAATACAGAAACAAATCTAGAAACTTTATGAGTTTGTTTATAATGTCTACTTATATATTTGTAGTACTTAACTTAAAAGAAAGTGTAAGGTAAGTAATTTGTGACAAAAATATTATTATTAATTTTTTGTCTATTTGTCTGTCTATTAAAAGACCGATATTGACATGTGGCATAGGTAGAACGCTAAAAAATCGTGAGTTATGCTATTTTTGTTTTAAAAATAATCGTAGTTCCGAGCAATGAAGAAACTGATCGAATGATTCACGCGGATAAAGTCGTAGGTAAAGAATAGTTTACAAATATTATATCTTACAAGCCTATTTTTTTTATTATCCACATCATAAATCGCAATATTAGGATTTTTTTTAGATTAAGTACAAGTACAGCCACTAGCTGGCACAACTTACAGATAGCATCATTAATCATCATTGCCTAAGATATAATAGTCCCATCACCTAAAAAAAAACTCTTTAAAAATCTCTGTGCCATAACTGTTTACAAATACTGCGTCCGGGAGGCTGTTCATACAAAACAGTAGTAGCAGTAATGGTAGTAACTGATAATAGTGGAAGGCAAATGGTTTCGTGTACAAACCCTATACTAAACTCACCTGAAATGATTAAACAAGATGGTGAGAAGCGGTCGAATGTGTGTCAAATCCAAATTAACATTATTCACTGTGTCCACTGTGTATTGTTTTGAGTCAATGTTTTTTCGCGACCTGCTCTTGGGGTGTATAGCACCGGGATGGCCGTTAGAAGGGTTGGGGGTGACTAGAAAAATGTGACTTAAGAAACACTAGAAGAAGAAAAGGTTTCAGTTTTCTAACTACAGAAATTGCTGCCTAATATTGACTACTTACCTTTTTATACATTTTTTTAATAATATAAATTTTATGTCAAAAGAGTTTTAATAATAAAGTATAATAGTGTATAAAATTATTATGAATAAGTTATAATAAAATAATAAATATCGCCAGGCCCATATATTCTGGAAAGGGTAGGCAGAGGTACATATTAGTATGCACCCACGATTAGCCGACGATGTTACGTCCCATGATGTGACGGATGGTAAGTCCGTCGCCAATCGGGGACATATCCAACCCCAGACAACGTTATGTTTTCCATAAAAATTGAAAATAACTCATAGAACAAGTTGCCTGACCCGAGAATCGAACCCGGGACCTCTCGCGTCCAAGTCGGACACCGACACCACTCGACCACAGAGGCGATAGTTATAATTATTTTATATAAATTAGAAGAGGTATTTATATTTTGTGTGATCAAAGTTTATATACTACATGGAACAATATATGCAAATAATATAATATAAAATAAAATTCGTGTCACTACAAAGCGGGCGCCCGTTAAAACTGTAAATAAACCTGTCGAGCGGCCTTCTGTTTATCACCGAAAACCTATTGTGGAAATATCGAGTTTTATCTAATTGTAAAGCGAACATGCGGTTAGTAAAAAAAGAAAAATGTTAAAAAAGGAATTGTAATTGGCAAAAATAAAAAGAACGATACAAATATTCTTTCGAATATTTACAAAAGGATAGGTAGAAAAATAAAGGTAGGTCCTGATCAGATCCAATTGGCACAACACGTCACATTATTAATGCCAATGACATTTCCAAAATAGTTCAGAAACACTGTTCCTGTTGTCACGTGCGTGAAACGGAACGCTGTGTTCCTTCAACGTACACTGTTTTCTGTATATCGCTGAAGTCACAAATCTCAATTCGCGAGTAATGTCCGACACCACACTTCACTCCGTTCCGGGCGGGCGCAAGCCGCGCGTGTCGTTGACTGACTGCGGCGCGCGCGCACCCCACTCACTTCCCACTAAAATTTTACCACCACTTAACATGGGGTCTGCAATGTGGGGCCCGCTATCTACGTAATGTGCGACCAATTCTGTAAAGTAAAATAATGTTTATGAATATTTTTTATACATATAATCTGTTGTCATAAGCATCATAAGTTGTCAGATACAGAGAAAACAAATAACTCTACTGATAGTAAAAGGTGACCGTCGGATGTATCCGATAGATGCTATTGGTGCATCACTACCTTATCGTTACGCTACTTATAGTAGCAAGTCAAGTTACCTGACTCTTCGGTCTGGAACAAAACAGGTATGAACACCAAAATAAGGGCGGTAAGAATATAAGAGTTACCGGAAATACAAAAAATACTATGCTTGTCTCCTACAAGCTGTCTGATAAAGTATTAAATAGCATATTAAATAAAAACAAAGGCTAGTAAGCAGAAATTAACATGATACAAATACTTTTAAATTAAACCATCAGAGCAATGATTATATCTTGCAAATATTATTTTTTATTACACTAATATTGTGTTGAAATTTCAAAATCTATGGTATTTTAGCAGGAACTGTTCTTAAACGTCAGCACAAACCTGTAGCCTTTTTATTACCATAAAACTCGATTTTTGTAATTGTCTGGGCTAATTTGAAATAGAAGATGATCCTTTCAAGCAATTCACAAAAGGAAAGCAAATATTTATAAGTACATAGTAGTACAACATAACAATTTGACCATTATGTTAGTGCCATTATTAACAACTTACTTGTGGCTACTACTATAATGATTCTTGTCATTTTTGTGTACTATTTAGGTAATCAGTAACCTGGAAAATCTTTAGACTAGAAATTTAACATCTCAGTATCGACGATAACAACGCGTCTATTTCATTTTTGTTCATCAGTCACTATCATATTACCTTTTTATTTATCCATAAAACTCTGACGATTTATAACAAAACAATTTCATACAAAAATGATAATCAGAAATCTAATAACAATAGCTACTAATCACATTATTAATTTCAACTTCAATCATTAAACATAAATGATAACTAGAGTAAAGATATGTGACAAACTTCCTTGTCATCAATGTATTGTATATAATATTATGTAATGTTGTATTTTATAATATGACTTTTTAATTTGAACTCTCTTGATAAAAGTCTCAAATTTTGTTTATACAAGAATATATAATAATGATAATTGTTATAATAGCAATAAAATATATTAATTCATCTAAGATTACAGATATTGTAATGAAATTGGAAGCGACGCATTTCTCCGGAAGTTGGTCAGGCCTGCCGCATACTATCTCTAGTGCGTACGCACACAGCCTCAAGCACAACGCACGCCTACTACTATGCGGTGACAGGCCTACAGACCTACAAACGACTTTCACCAATCTGCATCTCTACGGCTACGGGCATAAATATCAAAATTCCTTGAGCATCACCAGCGGATGCTTGCTGAGCAAGTTGGTAAGTAGGGCACGCGATGATTTTCTTTGGGCCTTCGTGAGGCCCTCAGTGAGTCCTTAGCAATTATTAACTTCTTGATATAGGAATTATTTAGAGGCTTCATGCGCAAACGCAATGAGTCGGTGAAAGCAGGCTTTACACACGTATGGATCTGTTTACTATATAAAACTTTGTTGCTGTAGTTCGTAAAGCTATTGCTTCTTTTAAATTAAATTTTAACAAAATATAAACCGCCGGAAAAACTGAAAAGCAAGAAATAATAAAGCTTTTTTTCTTTAACCTTAATAACTAAGTTCTTAAACTACTGTACTAGGTGGAAGAGCTTCGCAGTGGCTCACCCGGGTAGAACAGTACCACCACCTTACCTATTCCTGCCGCCATAACGTCAGAGCTTGCCGTTGACGTGTTCCGGTTTGGAGGGTAAGGTAGCCGGTAAGCGAAACCGGTTGGCTAGTGTGTATAAATTAAAAAAATAATTAGTGAAACAGTGCAAGTGTATTAATATCAAAAATATCAAACTTACTTTTTTAGGAGGCCTAACATTCCAGCCTCAGGTTGGCAACGCACCATTACCACCTTTGGTGTGTATAGGCGGCGTGAATTTCTTACCATCAGGAAATCCGTCTGCTTGTCTACCTTCAAGTATTATAAAAAAAGATTGGCGACGTTGGGACAGGCCAATGTCCAACAGTGGACTTCTATAGACTTAAAAGGTAGGAATTATTTCTGCAATTGGGGCTAGCTTGTGTGCGTATTTACACGCATCCCAATAAGCAATTTCAATTCGATTTGAAATTTCTATCCGATTTTTATATAAACATACATACATACATACATACATGAAGATATGTATGTATATTAACTGTTTCAATAATTAATCTAGATTGCCATTACATGAATTAAGTAAGACATGAAGTAAGATTGGTTTTTATTTCAGAATACCGCGATCTGTCGATCGAAGATTGGATATTGGGATTGGTCGTAAATATACTGCAGTATTGATTTGGTAGCTTAATGTTTGAAGTATTGGCCGGAGGTCGCTGGCATAGATCCAGTTTACATCGAAATATTGTCTATTGTATTCTGAAAGTGCAAAATTAAATCCTAAAGAGTGGCATATACAGCTTAGTGATTAATGAGTAATTACATTTCATTATTTCGTGGTCGAATAGTGTCGGTGTCAGTTTTTGACTCGAGTTCCCGGGTTCGATTTCCAATTGGGGCGGACGTTTGTGTAATGCACAAAAGCGTTCGCATTTCTGGGTCTAGGTATTTATTAAATTTATTCATGTATTTCTAAGTGCATATTATTGATGCAAGCAAATTATTTGCTTATTTTGGGGTTAGATCAATATGTGTGATTTGTCTAGGGATATTTATATTTTTTATTTGTTTAAGTACAAGAGTATGTGTTCTTGAATAAACGCTATGGATTTGACTCTAATGGCAGATTGTTACGTCGTCATCTCAAATCTTACCAGAGAAATATCTGGGTAATTGAGATTATTCATAATTATACCGGTTCACGAGGATACACACTCAGTTCAGGTGTGGAAATATACAATCTTAGAATATCAGTGCGGGTTTTGGCGGGAATACGCAATCAAGGACCCTATATTCATTCTAAGAATTATCATCAAGAGACAGAAGAAAAATAATTAAGTACCTTCACGCCTATTATTCCGGAAGGAGTAGGCAGAGGTGTGCTAGTATCTCCACGACTCGTAAGTTTAGTAGATATACTAGAACACCCACGATTAGC
>DVZN01001243.1:0-10538 GCA_018237365.1 Caria ino melicerta
CAGGTTGTCAACTTACAATTACCACCTTTGGTAATGCCGGTGTGAATTTCTTACCATCAATGCATCCATCTGCTTGTTTACCTTTCGATACAATAAAAATAGTGGAAAATGGTACAATTTTAAATAAAAATTTCAAAAATCTAAGCGGTCTATGGTTGCAACAAAATTCAAAAGTTTGCAGCGTATGCGTTGAGGCCAATCTCTTTGATGTCTCTCAAAACCTCCGCACCAAACACTGGAATTGAATGTCGAGATTCGAATATTTCACACGTAAAATACCACTGCAAATTTTTTGCTTAGTTCGATTTCAAACTTAGTTCTTATATGGAGAATTCAATGTTTTCTGACCAATTATGAAAAAAAAACTAAAGATTAACGACAAACAAGCTCGATTCTCGTTTGTTTTATTTAAGTGTGAGTTGTGACGACATAGGCTTTGATCATTTGCTCTAGATCTAGAGCTAGAGTCCAGCTTGTACTATAAAGTTGCACAAACTTTTAACTCTACTACTTTTTATAGTACGAGTGCAGTCTATCGTTTCTGCGCATATGTATTGCCAGAATATCTACTGGACTTACGAGTCGTGGAGATATTAGCACACCTCTGCCGACCTCTTCGGGGATAACAGGCGTGAAGGTAGTAAATTTTCTGAAATGAATTGTCTGGACCTAGATTTTTTATTACTTAAAACTTATAATAAAACTCTCCACTTTCAAGGATAATTATCATTATCCTAAAGAACCACTAAGTGACTGAAGCTATTATTAATGTGCTGATTTTTCGTAACAATACAATTAGCAAATCACGAAGTTAGAATTCACAACAGGGGGGAGTTCAAAGAATACACAATGGTAAAAAGCGTTTACAGTACATTGTATTCGGTTCTGCGTGAAAATCTTTTACGTGAACATTTGAACATTTGTCATTGTCGCGTATTCAAAGAATGATGTATCCTTTTGTTAGTGCGCAGGCCGCTCCATGATAATGTTAAGAGCTTAGGGCTGTCTAGAATTCCTTTGCAGAATTTGAAATTGGAATAATGAAAAATGAGAACATTATTTGTTTAAATTTTCCTTTCTACTTCGACTAAAGTGCGATATGGGTTGCATATTTGCCACAAATAATATAATATAAATAGCGCAATGCTATTATTTGCCATGGTGGTAACCAAAGGTTATTTATCGTCAAATAAAAACTTACTTTAGGCTACAATTTCAGTATCGGAGGTATTTTTTTATTCGTGCACTTTGATTATTTAGTATCTATATAAAGTCTCACGCTGTAATGGCTACTGTCAGAAACAGGTCAAGTTTACAACACAAACGTGTGGCTTTATAGTGTTTTACAGGTGCAGTCCACCGTTTCTTTGCCTGTCCAATATCAGATATTTTTTGTTGTGTAATCTGCAACTTATAGACGTGTATTTTGTGCATTGTCATTTACGTGAGCCAATAAGAAATTGGGAAACAGATTAAACGCCAATTATTAGAGTATATTTTATAGCCCATTTCGGTTGTCATACACGGCATTTAGGAGTAGGCACCTATACTTTATTTAAGTTCATGTTTTATGGTCAGTAAATATTTTTTTTAAATATTGAGTATCAACCCTATTACTTTTGAGGTTGTTGCTGAACGAAATAAGTATTATTGAAAACATATAAGAATGTCAAGTCATGACATGAAAAAATATTCATGTTTCCCTTGAGTAAAACTGAATTGAGCGAAATAAACTTGAAAAAGTAATAACGATCACTGTTTTTTATAGATATGGCAACCCTTTCAATTTTTCTTTAGCTACGAATGTAGTATTCTTAGGTATTACAGGCAGCAATCTCATCAGAGAAAACTTTGCTATCACACTTCCCTTCCTCGTGTATAAATCGCACTTTTAACAACTTGACCGTCTCGCTGGCCGAGTGGTAGCGTAGACCCCTTACCGCATTGAAAAATAGTGAGGCTCGGGTTCGATTCCCTACGGGGGCGGGCGTTTGTGTAATGAACATAACAACACAACCCGTTCTCATTTCTGGGTCTGGGTGTTAATAATTGGGTGTTTATATATTTCTGTGTATATATCGTTGACTAAACCCATAACCAAAGCAAATAATTTGCTTACTTTGGGCTTAGATCAATATGAGTGATTTGTCCAGGGGCATTTATTTTATTTATTTTTTACTATCAGAAAATCAATTAGCTTGCTTTATTATAAAAAAGAGAGGAAATCACGTTCAAAACTTACATTATTTTTTATAACATAAATATACTCAAACACCTGACGCCTAACCTGTACCGTGTACACAGGTTACAAATAGATTGACATGATTTTAACAAGTTTAATTTATATAAATGTTGGAATGTGCCCGAAGTGGCCAAAGGCTTGCCACCTATCACATCGTAGGCCTTAGTACCTTGGCTAATCGTGGGTGTTCTAGTATATCTACTGGACTTACTAGTCGTGGAGATACTAGTACACCTCTGCCTACCATTTCAGGGATAATAGGCGTGAAGGTACATTACATTCATTACATTACATTATTTATATATAGCAATGTTATACGTTCAACACACACAAAGTTTTCATAATTTAAGTAAATAGTAATAAATGGATGACGGAGATATGAGGTAACAAAAATACAGCTAAATTGATTAACTGCTCCTTTTTGAAAAGTTGGTTGCAAATGTACAAGAAAAAGGCAGGTAATGAGTAAAAAAGTGAAGTTATTTGGTTTGAATATAAGTGCGTTATTATTCTAGTAAAAGATAATATGTAATTAGAGAACCAGTCAGTATCATTATTTTCCAACGATACAATAAAAAAGCGATAACTTATTATTAAGCAAAATCCTATTTGTTTCGCCTCTTTGATTTTTTTCATTTTCAAATTATAAACAAAATTTGTGAAACGGCGCCCGGATCATCCCGCTCAACCCGATATTAATTTATTGCTCGGGCCAGTATGTACGTAAGCTAAAATTTTTCATTCATTTAAATAACAAGAAAATAATAATAAAACCACAATCCGACTGCACAAAACCTAATAAATTATTACCTTTCTTTTGATTGAACGAGAAAAGTAATCTTTATTACCAACACGGGGTAATAAAGATTACTTTTCTCATTCCATAGCACTATATTTTCGATCGCCGTAGTGAAGTTTTATAAGTGAGTTGAGACGAATCTAATTATGTATTATAAAAAATATTGTTGAAGTGAATATATATAAATATTGTTAAACTCGCGTCAGGACACGTGACCGGATTGAAGATTCGTAAGACGGAGGGAGAGTAAACCGCCAGTAAGATCAATTGTCTTGTTGGTGTACAAAAGCACAATAAATGAATATTGTATTTTACCGCAAAAATGATAGTACTTTTACACTGGTTATTAAACCAATTCATGCTAAATTATACCCTGACCTTCCAAAATGTATTCCAAAATATCAAAAATGTACCACGATGTTCAAATTTTAACTTTCGCCGCCACTCCTAGCAGGCGGTGGGCCAGTTAACCGTCATGTTCCACGTCTTTGTAATAAATAAATAAAAATAGTAAGTAAGATTCACCATCGGAGATCGGATCAAGTTGGAGGATATATGGATTTTGCTATGGTTTTCAGAAAATTGTAACCTGTAAACACGTTTACCCTGTAATATACCTACGAAAGACGAAATCTGTGTTTGCCTTATCAACCTCAGTAGACTCGCAACGTAAGTGTTGAC
The DNA here is from genome assembly GCA_018237365.1 of Caria ino melicerta. Classification (NCBI taxonomy): domain Eukaryota; kingdom Metazoa; phylum Arthropoda; class Insecta; order Lepidoptera; family Riodinidae; genus Caria; species Caria ino. Next base: position 3,723 of record DVZN01001243.1, read on the forward strand.
GCATGAAGTTGACTCAAGGAAATAGCGCTATGTTCCGCTTTGAACCTTTTTAAAACTTTCATCTGCATTTTCGTAAAACTTTTAGTGCAAAAATTATGCAAATAAATAAACTTAAGTGTCTGTTTGTCATATCAAAAGTCAAAACAGCCTTTAGTGTGTAAAAAAAGCTTAAAGACATAAGCTATTTTTAAAAAGATAGTCTGCTTGTTTGTTCTCGGTAATCTCCGACACGACTAAAGCTAACTTTTGATACAAATTATCTCATATAAACTTTGGTAGGTTTTTTAATTATTGACTGACTTGAGCTAAATTAGTATCATAACGCAAAACAAATATCATAACGCAGTTTTTATGGCTATTATTTTTATGAATTAAATTTTAATTCTTTATTTCGAACCATTACTTGAACAAACATTCAACAAATATAGCTGTGGTTTTTAAATAACTTAGTCGAAATCAAATAACGAGTTGTAATTCAATGCAATCAAACTATAAATGGATACGCTCGCTACTAATTGCTGACCAGACAATAATGGCTGCGGTCGGCGTAGAATTATGCACATGCGAGTTACGGCCGCCATTGTTATCAATTAGCGAGATAAACTAAGATATAGTATCGAATTAGTCCGATATACGTAGTTGGAGGTGCAGCGCTTGTAATCTGTGCAGTTCATTCGAGTTTTGTACATAAACTAGAAAACAAAAACGCTTGCGAGTTCCGCTAGTTGTTCTGCCAGTCTCATTGTATACTTATTGTATTCACAGGTGACATATATACTTTACTATTGTTACTATATATTGATCCGGGCTCCTTCGCAGAATTAAAAAAAATAGACCATCTGCCTACGTGCCAGGCAGCTCGTTAATGACATACTACTTACTTTCACTAATACTGTGATCTCTTACGAGGTGGTAGAGCTTCGTAGCAGCTTGCCCGGGTATAAAGGTACTGTGAAGTACCAACACAGTACCAACCGCCATACCGATTCCTGCCGCCATATCGTCAGGGTTTACCGTTGACGTGTTCCGGTTTGGAGGGTAAGGTAGCCGGTAAGCCTACTTTCACACGAGGCCTAACATACCGACCTCAGGTTGGCAACGCACCATTACCACCTTTGGTATCTATAGATGGCGTAAATTTCTTACCATCAGTAAATGCGTCTGCTTGTTTGCCTTCCAATATTATAAAAAAAATCTTGAATTGATTATATTATGGGCACATTATTTTCCTTTTTTCTTCTTTTGTACCTGGGTAACCGAGCTTTGCTCGATATTTTTTTCTGTAGGTTTTTGTTTTTTTTATAAAAGAAGGAACTCAAAAAAAAAACTTTTGGCTCTTGAACTGGGGTCCTCCAGTTATGTAACCACCCATCTTATCGACCGAGCTAAACTTTGTAGATGTCAACGAAATTTATTTTCTTGTTCAAATTGTAATTGTAGCAAATTTTTACTACGGAAAACGCGATCAAAACAATATTTTCTAAAAATGACGCCTAGACAGATCTATATTTTGTCCTTCAAGCCCTCTGCATACCAAATTTCATGAAAATCGTTGGAGCCGTTTTCGATATATATGTCGCAGCCAACTGATTGAAACAGCCTTTTCATTGCAGAGCTAGCATTGAATAATGGGCGTGAGGATATTATTTATTTATTTTAGGTTGTACAATGATTACTAATGCGTAACATTAAACAACATCATTTGAAAGATCAGTAACATTAAATAACTCCATTGACGTACGAAAGATAACAATAAAGAACTTCATTTGAATGCGAATGTTAAATTTGAATACGAATAGTAACATTACATAACTTAATTTGAATACGAATTCTTCATTTGAAACTTCTTATGTTAACTTCACGATCATGACTTCTAGTAGAATATTGTACAAATTCAACAGAGCAAATTCTCTAGTTTCGCGTGTGATCTCCATATTCATTACTATTATGATCACGGAATATATAAAAGAGGTTGGAAAGGTAATGTGGGCGGGACACCAATAAAAATATGATCAAACAATCAAGAGAATCATAGACTTATATGTATAAATAAAAGTAATTAATTAATAATAAATAAATATTAATAATAAAAATAGTTAAGACCGCTAACCGCTTAGGACCCGGGTTCAATTCCCAGGTCGGGCAACTTTTCTTAAAATGTTTTTTAAGATTATTTTGAGTAAGCATGACATTGCCCGAGATTTTAATGTGCCCGAAGTGACGATAGGCTTGCCACCTTTCACATCATGGGCCCTAGTACCTTAATAATCAGGGGAGTTCTAGTATATCTACTAGACTTACCAGTCGTGGAGATACTAGCACACCTCCGCCTACTCCTTCGGGGATAATAGGCGTGAAGGTAAGTACCTTCACGCCTATTATCCCCGAATTAAATTGCCTACAGAAATTAATAATAACATAATCCAAACAAATTAGATATAAGTAAGCAACAGAGTACAAGCAAATGAACACGATAATATAATATACCATAATATAATATGTAGGAAGAGGTACATACCACATAATAGTATACACCCACGATTAGCCAACGATATGACGTCCCATGATGTGACGGGTGGCAAGTCCGTCGCTAATCGGGCACATATTCAATCCCAGGCAACGTTAAATTTTTCAGAAAACTGAAAAAACTCATAGAGAACAAGTTGCCCGACCCAGGAATTGAACCCAGGACCTCTCGCGTCATTTTTGGACACCGACACTATTCGATCCGCCTTCCAAGAAACTCAAGTTATTATTAAGTACCTAACTAAAGTATAAAATAGAAATAAAAAACTTAGCCAATTATTTTTAACAAATGAGGTGAGGAGCATAGCCTTAAATTATATTATATTATATATTATTGTACTGAAAAATTTTGTGTTTTTTTTGTGAGTGATAATGTTTATGTTATTTTTGAAAATATATGAATTCATATAACTACAAACTAATATGTATGCTAGTCAACATGCACACACAGACCCAGAAACACAGTCGTCTATGTTCTAACAAACTCCACTTCTTTTTTTCGAAATGACAATAGTTGCCAGCCAGAGCGGCTTCGCAACGACACCGGGCGTTTGTGGGCGAGCAAAGCGCTCAAAACGAGACTGCATTATTTAAGGGTGAGCCTATAAGGCCCACACTAAGGGTTCTCTCCTGCGAGACCGGACCTCGGATTAGTGCTGCGTTCTAACCACTTGTGGGCGGGGTATCGGTAGCTAAACTCCAATTACTGTAGGGAATCGAACCCGAATCTCACAGTTCGTCGGCCTCGTTTGGCCAGTACGCTAACCGCACGTCTAACGAACCGTTAACTGCAATGAACTAAGCATTTTTATTGTTTTACTTTTGTATTTTTGCATATATTACCTTCGCCTCTGTGGTCTAGTGATGTCGGTATCCAACTTTGACGCGAGAGGTCCTGAATTCGATTCCCGGGTCGGGCAACTTGTTCTAAGTATGAGTTATTTCAGTTTTTCTGAAAAAACATAACGTTGCCTGGGATTGGATTTGTGACCGATTGGCGACGGACTTGCCATCCGTCACATCATGGGACCTAATATAGTCGGCTAATCGTGGGTGCATACTAGTATGTAGTATGGACCTCTGCCCACCCTTTCGAGGATGTATGGAGTGACGATATTTATTTCTTACTTTTAGTTTTATTTAATTATTTTTGTAGAAATTAGTGTAGTCATGGATTTTTCCTATTTTTTACGATATCTATAGAAATAAAACAGATACTGTGTAGTACCTAATTATGAGATCTTAACAATAATATTAAATATTCTTGACTAAATACCAGGAACAGGTATGCTATTATGTTAGAAAGTTAATCTATGATATGCTTATCTGAGCTTGTATAATTATGTACAATGTACGTACATCAACTTTATAGCAGGCCTTAAGTCTTGCTGGATGTAGACCTGCCCCAGGGTAAGCCATATGACCAGATTATATGTTTTCATCATTTAATTATACTGACCCCTTCAAGACATCAGCCCACCTCGATGGAAGACGTTTATGATTGCGTTTTATAAGCCATGGCCTCATTCGTGAACTCTTATAAAATAGTATCTTTGTTCAAATGTATAATATTAGATATACAAATATAACTGTTATATTTTCATGAATACGTCAAAATTAAGATAAATAACACTTATTCATATTGTTAAATAAACAATTTCAAAATCATATTAAGTTTATTCATAACATACATATTATTTACAACAGAGAAAAGAACACTTTCTACACCGAATGTACCGAGTTGGGTACGTCGTAGTAAATTCCGATAAGACATGAGAGTTGGTGTTAAAGGGGGCGCCGGTCATCTGATACCGAACCGGTCGGCGCGGGGTTAGGAGTCAAGGCTTCGCACTTACTTTAAACACCATTTTTTCTGTTACAGCTAGTGATACCCTTGGAATAGTGGCTTCCCTTTTGCAAGGGACATAGGGAAATACATTTTGTAATAGAGTTTTAAAGAAAAACAAGTTTTTAAGAGTCAAACGAAAGTTAAAAAGTGAATCATGAAAAGTTTTGCTATGCATAGTTACAATGTCAAGTATTGTAACTAATTGCACGAATCATTAGTGTATAATGTATGCTCACTGATCGAAAGAAAATCCGATAAATTTTCAACTTATTCTCCTATTAATCTTTGACTGGGTCATAAAAGCTACTTATTTAATATATATACTCAATAGGGTTTTAACAATAAAATTAGAGATTAAAAATCGGATTTAATTATTATTTGTGGATTGACGCGCATTTCTGAATTCAAATTTTTCAAATTTTATTTGTATAATATAACAGATGCCTATTAATGCCTATATAAACACGGTCCATTACTGGTTTAGACATTTTAGATCTGGAAAATTTTGCGTTGAAGAACAACCCTCCGGTAATAAGCAGAAACGCTCAGCTAACACCACTTAACAGATTTAAAATCTACCACCAAAACACAAGTGATATTAGGGAGGATAAAGAAAATTAAGAAAGGAAATATTAAGTTAACAACATGTATTTTAATAAACCAATCTAACTCCACTGTGATAAAGTCTATATCCAGCGACAAAGACCTGGATTAATGAAAAGGCACCGGAAGGATAGTCAGCACCGAGCTCAAAACAATTGTTGAAATGGTTTGTATAGTATTAACTTGAACTGAAATCATATTTGCAACGAGGGAGGGAACTGGTAGGCAAAGAACGCATTGTTAGGGTTCCGTAACCAAATGGCAAAAACGGAACCCATTCCAGTCATTTCCAGTCTATCTGTCCGTATTTCACAGTCATCTTACTCAAAGACCATTGGTACTGTAAAGTTGAAAATTTGAATGTAGGTGTATTCTATTAACCGATACAAAATGATGTAGTATGATTTTGAAAAATATTTTTAGAAGTGTAGCACTCCATATATGTAACTAAGGGTCGAAAAAAATATTCCTAAGAACATAGCCACGTGGGTTGATTAGATAGGTCTTTGTAAATTATATAGAGGTTCCTAAGATTTTTTTATGGGTGCTATTTAACGGGTAGCATAATATTCATGTTTTTGCTAGCAAAAAATGTATCCTGGTAACAGAAATATATGATTTTACATCCTGCAAGGCTGTAAATTTTTTTAAACAGCATAATAATTGTATGAGCTGCAATGAGTGACGCATGTTTAATAAAATTTTGGTAAGTACTTAGTGGGTAAGCAACTAATCTAATTTTGTGCACATATAAAAATAGCAATAATTACATGCGTAAAATGGGCGCAATCCTTACAAAATAATGAATGGGTATTTACAATAATAGGTTTATTTCTAAGTGAATGTGTAAAATTAAATTATAAAAATGTGATAGAATTTAAATTTTTAGTTTAATTTTACATGCGGTGCTTCTATAATTTTACCATTATATAAGGTTATACCGTGTGAGATGTGGTGGGAATTGCTATGTGGGGCGCGGTGGGGTCGAGTGGGGTAGCGTGGTGGGGTAGTTAGTGTGGTGAGGAATGGAGATGGTTGGGGACTGGTGAGATTGATGGTTTGGTGCCCAACCTCCCCACCAGTCTCCACCACCCATTACAAGGCCGGCAGGGTAGGGCGGGATTGCGTGAGGTTGGGTGGGGTGGAGAGGAGTGAAGTTGAGTCAAATGGAATCGAGAGTTTGTTAAAAATAAAAACGCGTGCGAAGCCGCGAGCAACAGCTAGTCATGAAAGTGGAGGAAGCTAGGCGGGGCAGCATGTAGGAATTATGACAAATGGCAGTCGATACTCTCTGCCAACACCGCAAAAACTGAAAAAAATTATAGAACAAATTGCCCGTCCCGAGTATCAAACAAGGGACCTTATGCATATGTGTGTGTTCTAGATAGAAAATCTTCAGAAAAAAATACACAGGTCACCCAGATACTGTTGTTATTAAATGAGTAATTTATTTTCGTTATATATTATTTTCATCGCAATGAGACTTGTATATTCTAGGGTTACTCATTTAAGCCCTTTGTTCAGTAAGTGGACGCGTGTTTAGGCTAGAGTACAGCCAGAAAAAAAAACACGTACAATGGATCTTCACATTCTATTGTTTGTGGTCGAATTGTTTGCTTTAATGAAATGCATTTATTTGCTCATTGTTCTATCAAGAGTTGATGAAGCACGAAATTAGTTTGGTTGAAGTAATAAGCTTCAGCGACAATTTTATGCTCTCCAATGGGATCTTTTAACGGAGACGAATTTCCTGATGGTAAAAAATTCACGCCGCCTATACACCAAATGTGGCAATACTGCGTTGCCAACCTAAAGCCGGGTTGTTAGGCCTCGTGCAT
>DVZN01001244.1:0-10537 GCA_018237365.1 Caria ino melicerta
TCACGACTCCTGCATACTTGCTTTCGCTTCCTCCACATTCATTACTCTCTTCATACATACACGCCGGTTTTGGAGACTCTTTTTTAATGATATGCATATCAGTATATAGGGTCCTTCCAAAATAAGTGTTAAAATTTTAGTACTACTAAAATACAGTTTTAATAATAAATCATTGTTTTAGTAAAAAACATATTTTTTATAATATTTCACACGCCGTGAAGCGCGCCTATGAGGGAAAACCTGAGGGACGCCGCCCGGTCGGCCGATCGTGGTATCGTTGGAGCGATGCAGTCCAGAAATACCTGAAAGAACTCCAAGTCGACGAGTGGCGGGAGGCCCTGCGCCGCCATGGATGCGATAGAGACTTATTTTGGGTCCCTGCGCCCGCATAAGTAAGTATAATATTGAAAGTCAAAGAAACAGACGGATTTCCTGATGGTAAGAAATACACGTCGCCTATAGACACCAAAGGTGGCAATGGTGCGTTTCCAACTAGATGTCAGGATGTCAGGCCTCGTGCAAAAGTAAGCGTGCCCTCCAAACTGGAACACGTCAACGACAAGCACTAATGTTATGGCGGGAGAAAAGGCAAGGCAGTGATACCATTAAAATTACGTCACTGCTTCCAGACAGGAATATGAAATTTGCAAACACTGTCTCATGAACTGCAGGAAGAAAAGATGATTTTGCTAGGTTGTAGGAGGTTGCTACACAGCACTACCTTATGTGCTCTTGTTGGCAATTATTTAACCCATGCCTGCCTTTTATGACCTGGTGGCAGGCAAGGCATATGGTCTATTCTATGCAGGGATAGGAACAACACGGAGATTCTTAAAACATAATTACACATTAAAATGTGTTGTGGTTTACTTACTTACAATAAATTATATCTATCTATCTATCTATCTATTAATTTATCACGACTAACCATCTCACTGGCGGAGAGGCAGTGGCAGATTTAAGATTGATGCTGCCCTAGGCACCGTTTGATATGTCGCCCTTTTTTACCCGACTGCACGGAGGGGTTATGTTGGCTAAACGGCTTGAATAGTTTTATCTTTATATTAGTTTTTTCGTGGTACTTTTTGAGAAATGAAAAACAAAATTGGATGCCATATTGTAAGGTTATTTTTTCCCTACTTAACCCATCAAGTGTGTGTGCATGTGAATATGCTTGTGCACGTTTTAACCTTCTAGTTTTTAAAATGTTTTCGCCTCTAAAATCATGACGCCCTAGGCCCGGGCCTAACGGGCCTATGCGTAAATCCAGCACTGCCGAGTGGTAGCATAGTTGCCTTACTACGTCGATGAATAGCGAGGCATGGGCTAGATTCCCGACGGGGGCGGGCGTTTGTGTGACGAATAAAGAGGTCCCCATTTCTGAGACTGGGTGCTTATTAAATTTATTATGATATTTATGCATGTATTTCTATGTATAATATCGTTGACTAACACCTATGATACAATCAAATAATCTGCTTACTTTGAGATTAATAGATATGGGTGATTTGTCTATAGATATTTATTTATTCATTGTGTATTTATTACATACTAGCGACCGGGGCCTTGGGGTGAAAAACGGATACTAAATATACTAAAGAATGTCTCTCACAGACATCACATTAGAATCCTCTAAAATTCTTAGTGTTTCCCTGTATAAATGTATTACACATATAAATAAACCTTGTTCTGGAAACACTCTTACCTATAAAAAAGAACCGCATCAAAATCCATGCGTAGTTTTAAAGATCTAAGCATTCATAGGAACAGTCAGACGGGAACGTCTTTATTTTATATTATGTAGTGACGATGCAAATATTTTTCCACGTATCCCACTTTGTCACGATTTAGGTCTCCCTTTTATGTAAAACTTATGTATGTCTCCTCGTAATAATAAAAGACAGCTGCCGTTTATATACTGATGATAACAGTGCGTTGCTTACGGGCTAAGGTACGTTAGCCTGTTGCAATCCACTGACATGGTTTTTTCCGTTTTACCATTATTAGATCAGCCCTCTGCCACCTGGCTGGACTTGTCTAACACTACGTTTTTTTAAATAATATTTTGCTATGCAAACAAGCAGACGGATGGTAATAAATACACGCCGCCTGTAGACACCAAAGGTGGGAATGGTGTGTTGCCAATCTGAATGCGATCATTCAATTTATTTGCCTTTAGTTTTAAAGCTAAATAAATTTATTTGTTTTATTTGTAAAGCCCTGATGATGCTGTAAAAAGTGAAACCGGTTGGCTAACGTGTTAGTAAAGAATATTGTGGACTAGTACAAGTGTCATTTGTTAAAAAGTGTAAATATGATGGAATTCCACCAAGTGTCGACTCTGGAAAGTATAAATTCCAAACCTAAGTTGACCTTACCCTTTACTCTTGAACATGTCAATGGTAAGCATTGATATTATAGTGGCAGAATAAAAATGCTAACATTACTCCATTTTTACATCAATAACTGGTCTAATTGTCAGCACATCGGAATTCCATTCCGATAGTCTAGTAGAATGAGTTTACTTAAGTACATTTTCTGAGTAGGCACTTTTACGGTGAAGGAAAGCACTCCGGGTGGTTCCCGACTGGGGAGATGTCAATTTGGTGATGTTCAACGCTACCAAAACACAGGCGTGTCTATTCTCCACTAAACGGAGCCCCTTTTACCAGGTTCCAACTTTTCGAAACGTACCTATAGAAATAACCGACAACCTGCTGCTCCTCGGAGTTGATCTGTCACCTAATATCAACTTTGGGCATTATAGTAAGTCTAAAGCAAAAACTGCAGCAAAAAAGCTTGATATCCTTTTTAAGATCAGGCGGTACTTCTAAGCAGAACAGTTGCTTCAGCTGTATCAAGCACAGGTTCGGTATTGCTTGAAGAGACTTATTTGTAGTTTTGCTTTGACAAACGCTACACCGCAGAGACTTAAACATCGACGTAGGGTAGCTCGTCTGTCGGTCTTCTATGGAATACATTTCAATTCAATTCAATTCATTTATTTCTTGCTCTGAAACATGTGCGAAGTTCACATTTCGGTGAATGTGCGAAGGAATCACACGACCTAATTCATCCAGCCCTATTCCACCACCGGGAAACAAGACGTGGGCGGTCATTCCACCCTTTTGTAGTTGATATTCCACCCATCCGAACGAAACGATTCGGTTCGCCTTTTCTAATACGAACGGCCAAGGAGTGGAATTCATTGCCTGCTAGTGTATTCCGGGACATTATAATCTAGCTATCTTTAAGGCCAGAGTGAATAAGCTGTATCTAGGTAGGCATGATCATGATCGTCACTTAACATTAGGTGAGATAGCGGCCAAATTTTAACCTCATCGACCTTCATGAACAAAAAAAGCATCATGAGGAAATCTTGAGGATAGAGACGGTTTCCGGGACGAAAAATCGATGTAGCTAGGTTTAATTTTTAGAACTACAGGAAAATAATACCGAGCAAACCTCGGTCACCCGGCTACTTATATTAATGAATGATGTCTGCAAAAGTGAAGGATCTTTGTCAAAGTATTGCCAAACTGAACCAATAAAATTAAACACAAACAGTATTTTATATGTATATATTCAGATTTAAATCAGTAACTATTCATTAATTAACTTAAAAAAAAATACATTTATTTCGCCGGATGCGAAACGGCATCCACCTTAATCTAACTAGCTATGTCCAAGCATAAACACTATTAATTATTTTACAAACTTTTCTATAAAACAAAACGTCATTTGAAATGTCAAAAACAGGAGCCAATCACCGTCACATTGTGTTCGATGAACTTGCAGAACAGAACTTTGACAGTTGTTAATATCCTTTTTTTGGTTTTTAAATTCTCATTTAATTGGCATAAATTTACAAACAGCTCTCAATTATAATTTTGCATTTTAATAATCGCGATAATAACTATAGTTAAAATATTCAAAAATCAACTAAAAATTTGGGATTTTTTGTAATTTAGAAATTCTTTTTATGGATGGATGGTTATGGAACCTATGGATTACCTTTTGCTTTACCTTTTTTAACAATATAGTTTTAAATTCTATTAAAAAAAATCGAGGCTGTTCCGCAAGTTCATGAGTACATTATTGAAGTTTTATTAGTTATTTTTACACTGTGTCTCAAAAAAAAAACAAAGATATATATTTTTTAAATCTAGTATCGATATAATTTGATACTACAAAAAAACTTGTTATAAAGATGGATTTTTTTTTGTTGTTACAATGTAGCACAGAACCGATTTAAATACAATTTTCACTATTAGATGTGTATAATACTAGCAGCTCCCGGCGGTTTCCCCCGCCTATTTCAATAAACTGATTTTTTAAAATATATACATATTACGCCTGAATAACTTAATTATCCAATAGTGAAAGAATTTTTGAATCGGTTCAGCAGTTTCGAGTTTATCCATTACAAACAAAAAATACAATCTTTCCTCTTTATAATATGGTCTGTTTTTCAATCTTCAAAACTAAATTGACAAACGTAAATGTCAAATTCATTTTTTATTAATTCGTTTAAACATAATCACATTTTTCATAACTTTATTTCATTCATTATTAATCATTCATCATCAACTTTCACTCATTATTAGTCATTTTTTTAATTAAATTTTAATTTCATTTATTTTATTTTCTGATTAAAGTGCAACATTATTTAAGAATCGCAAAAAACTTGAATGAATACTAATGTCAATTTAGTTTCTGAGATAAGAAAACAGACTTTAGTTAGAGAGAAAAACAGATGATGTGTTATTAAAATCAGGCTATTGAGCCTAACTAAAGCCAACTACATTACCGACAGACATAACTAAATAGGCTGAAATGATGATGATGAATATTTATAATAACAGTAAATTTTCTAATTAAGTCCTCATATGAAATAACAGCTTTTAGGAAGATGTAGGCACAGTAAATTTAGTTTGAAAGTATGGTAAATAGACTAAATATTTTTAGCACTGTAAAGTAAGATTGTGCTAAAAAAAATGCCTACGTCTGCCGTAGCAATAGCTATCTGTATCTAGTGATCAAAAAATGATCGCTACAATACGAATATGTGAGATTAATTGCAATTCCACAATTTATGGTGCTTTTCACGAAAATAACGAAATATAGACAGTAAATACTGCATGACTGACTAGTGATAGTAATGCGATGTGCAACTTCGGCAAAGACGTGCTTTTAAAGTGTAAGTGTATTTTTAATAGGATAACATTATAATCAGCCTATTAAAGTCCACTGCTGGACGTAGACCTCCCTCGGAATGGGGCATTTTGTCTATAGTCACCACGTTGGGTAGGCGGGTTGGTGACCGATGGTTTAATGGGATAAGACAGCGAAACAGCACACGGCTCTCCTTTTATAAGAGACAATCGTGACCTATAGATGTAATATATACGTCCGCACCCACGTCCTGTGGCTGGGGTGTTTAGGTCTAATGTGCAATTACTAAATACCGACTACTCCATCGTCCAGAACGAAATACGATAGTGTCGAACACTGACATTATGGCGGTAAGAGTAGGTAAGGCGGTGCATCCATATCGGAGCAAGGTCCACAAAATTTCTACCACTAGTCCCTTGCTCGCCTCTTATGAGCTGCCTAGTAGAAAGGAAGGTTTACATAAGGAACCCGGTTCAACACGGAAGTCAAACTGTTCGAAAGTTCCCAATTACCATACTGTTCGAACTTATAGTTATACTGTGCATCGGCATACTTATTGTATTGATGAAAATATAAAATAGAAAAAATGGGACGTTACATTCATTATTGATAAAAATATTGCCATATGTTAAGAACAGATAAAATAATTCAAAGCTGAGTACATATCACAAGAAAACAAGGCTGATTTACAAATGTCTATGGTGTGAATGGTAAATTATCTTTACATGATCATTTCGTATTTTATTTTTTTGTGATATTGTACTTTGCTATTTTTATCTCAAGATATATATAAAAAATGGATTTTATTGCCTCTCTTATTCTAGATATTTTTTATGAAATCATTTTACTTAATATAAAGTTATTTTTATGTAAAACGCATGGTGATAAGTTGTGATTCACGTCATTATGAGTAAGTATGCTTTCCAAATGACCAAACTCAATAGTGAGCGGGTTCTGATGTTTTCATAATTTTTACAGTGATATTGCGTATTGCATATTGATATTATGTATTGCTTGTGTAAATATATCACTCGTAAATTTTGAGTAAACTGAGTCACACCATGATTAAAAGGAAATAGTCTTGTAAAAAAATTAAAAATTCTTTCCGTAACGAAAGATTTATTTTTAATATTTTCAATAATAATTTATTTATATAAGCTTTTTATTAAAGTAATTACATGTAACACTGATTCATTTGTTGGGTATTATTTCTTTCGGTAGTTTATCTAAATGTCCGCTTAAATTAGTGCAAAAGTTTAAAATTCCAATTTGCAACCAAGTCATACTCATTTTTGTCATGCAATAATTTTGTGGCGATTTTTTACAGTTGCTATTGAGGAATAAGTGGAAAGAATACCCTTAAGACACAGTGTATTAACATTTTGACAATGTAAAACTAAAAAGTGACTGAATTTAAGGCTGAAATTTATAATACTTTTATGTATTTTTAGCTTATATTTAACTTAAAACTGGAATTTAACGGGATCATTTTTCCCACATATACTTTTACAAGTTTTACGACTGTGTCTATCTATAATCTTGTGAGTTAAATTTAAATCATTTCACAATGTCGAGTACAGGTACTTTTGGTTGTTACGACATTACACGATTACCTAAATGCCGCTAAAATGAAATATCCAATATGGAGGATGCAACAAAATGGCGAATTCTTTTTTTTTATATAGACAAAAATGATGAAACTCCTGATGAAGTTTCGTATCAAATGTACAGATTTAAGTGTGTAATATAAAAAAAATTGAAAGAAAAAAATATTTTATTTTAAAAAAATAATGAAAACTTATTTTCAATATTTGACATTCCCTTTTAGGTTTTTGTGTGTGCCATTTCATATTTTTTTTCAATTTCAATAAGGGAAATAATAAAATGAAGTGTATTCTTAAACGACAGTACAAAAAACATAATTACAATAAGCTAAAATATTGATAGTTTTCAGTAATGTATTTGTATTAAATTTTTAATTTTGTTTAGAAAAGTTTTAGCAAATACTCAAATTGTTTTGTATTTTTTAAACTTCAATTATTTCAGAAATAAATTATAGCTTTAAAATTAGCATCTCAATACCCAGATTTTAATTATACAATTTGCATTTCACATTTGAATATTGTGAATTTTGCACAGATATTCAATACATTTTTTTATATTTTAGACTCTGGCAAGATTTTGGCAAACATATACATTTTTTTCACTAATTTCGTCGCAGTGCGACTAAGACTCTTGATCATACTGCCTACTTTGGTGTTATACAAAAAACGATTAATGCCGATTTAGTATTCATATTTATAATAGAATCATTTGTTTACCTCTGGTTTAAAATCTAAGATCTTAAAGTCTCTATAGTTTCTCTTACTCTCTACTTATTATTAGCATCAGTTTATTTTTACATAAATTTCAGCCTTAAATAAAATTAATCTGTGCACACCTCAAGGAATGTATTTTAAATCTATTTTATAAATAAATTTAAATCTAACTGTACAATTTAGCACTTCTAAAATTGATTTTTTAATCACAGTGCCAATGGTTTATAAATAAAGGAAGAGTGTTTAATCGTTTCATCGTGCTATGTTCTGTATAATTTTAATTCTCAGAGGCAAAGGCTGTATGTGAAACTTTGCACTGCTATACTAATTCAATAATTTAAAAAGTAATCAAATGTCTTTCGTCACTTTGGATTTGTTATACTCAATTATCATCATAAAAAGTGTTAAAAAAATAAAACAAAAATTATAACATCTGAAAAATCACAGTTTAACTTGTTATTAACATCGTGATACCAAATGGGCGCGACCATATTCATTTATTTATTTTATAATCAATAGAAATAGTTTTTTGTTACCAATGCTAAAGCTATCAACGTTGAGTTTAGAAGTCTTTGAAGCACAAGAACAACATATTTTTCTTAAAAAAGTATGATAGCCGATATGGCCCGTAAAAATATACGTCAACTGTTGAAGTGTAGGTAATCTGATTTGAATTTCTCTGTGGCTCATAGACAATGCACGAAAACACGTATACAGGTTTCATATTCCACAACAAAGTACTGCAAAGTTACGTGTCCGTGTTGTGATATTGGCCAGTTTTTGACAGTAGTGATTACAGCGTGAGACTCTATCTAGACAGTAAATAATTAGAAGTATTGTTCATAGCTTGACAACAAACAAACACGATCTCTCTCTCTCTCTCTCTCTTGATGATAAGAGAAAACCGTGGCCTATAAACAACATAGATATTATAGGTGCGTCGCTGTCTTGTGCTTGTATTAGGCCTAATTTGTAAGTTTATCGTTTAATATAGGTTATATTAACCAGTAGACAGGAACTGGACTAGAACACGGTAGATGGCGCTAATCGCCGAAACTACCTGTCAGATTTGATTTTTTTTGCAAATGTAGACCAATTCTTTATCCCTAAAGTTATGAGGTTTGTCGCTCACTTCACGCCATGAGCGTCCACTGGTGAACATGCGAATAAAACGGCGGGAAAAAAGCTACTTCTTTTTTAGGTACTTTTTAGATTATTGCTTAAAATAGTGACGTTGACTAGTAAATAATTTAAACTTACGATATCGATTGTTTCATTTTGAATTCATATTATTATTATATTTAGTTTAAGTGTAGGTAGTCTGTCCGTAATCTGTAAAGTGCAGATTTTTTGCAGTATATTAAGTTATTAGGATTCAGAATACAGCACGATGAATGAATAATCAATTAAATAATAAACCCTACACTATATTTAATTCACATATACAATATTACACACACATTTACAAATTCGTTTAAAAATAAAAATTCTTAATTTTATATACATGAATTAAACACTAAACTAAACTTTTATATAAATATTTGATATGATTCAGGTTAAGAAAGGGGACTTTAACGGCAAACGCCACTTTAGGCCTTGTGATATTTCGTTGAAAATATTTTTAAGCATCTAGGCTAACCGAACTGCTCTAAGAAATTATTAAATAGACGAAAATTTAAACCATCCTGTAGTTTGACTAAGAGATTAGTATATTTGATCAAGGAAATCGGATTTACAAATGACTGAAAAGTGGCAAAAAGATTAACAACTCTTAAAAATATACCTTATCTCTTTCAAAGATGATTATTACTGTATAAGTAAATGTTTTCCAAATTGTGGATTTCTCGAAAAGTTAATTTTAAGAACAGTGATGAATAAAACCTTCGCCCATTCAAATAATTTCTCTAAATCAACACTTATGTTTTTTGTACAGTAAACGATTTATCGATAATATTTTGTTCTAGATACAATAAGTTTTGAACATATCGAAATATATAATAATTCTTTCATTATTTTGAGAGTATTTTAATTTTCACTTATGGATAATTTCGTATAAAAATCCATTAATAAAATTATTATGATATATTTCGTGTATCAAACGTTTGAGGTAAAAATATTGCTTTTATATTCATAGTCATAATACTTGATTGTATCGAAGATAAAGAAAATTATGTGTAGTATTACAAATTGTAATGTGTGTCAAATGAAACGAAATTGGATTATTTGCAAACACTGCAACTGATTTTGCATGTATAAATGCTGCGAAATAATATCGTAAAAATCATTTCAGTTGTCATTGCATAATTTTTAATTTCGTACAATGACAATCTTCAATATCACACATCTTTGTCTTTATCTTGTGTTAAGATATTTTGAAGTCATCTAAAACAAAATGACTACCGAAAAATCGTTTAGAAACTTAGAACTAAATTATATTTACAATAAAATGACTAGACCATGTTCAATCCATACTTTTCTGCTGTAAAGTAGGTGTTACCTGTGTTTGAAAAGTTTGAAATCTGCGATGCTTGCAACATGCTGAGGTGGGCTGAGTTTTGGGACTGGTTTTCTGGGGATTCAGGCCCTGACGCCAGGACATTGTGGTGTGAGGCCCACGCTGAGGGGGAGGATGGGTTGCCAAAAGGCACTTGGTTGTAGAGAGTATTGGCGTTTGCTGTTAAATTGTGAGAGTGGTGGCTTCCATGTGACTGGTTAACCGCTGACCCGTTAAAATATTCCATCTGTAAAATAAATGCTGTTATAATATATCGATATAATGTTATTAATAGTAGTACAACCCTAAAACTTGATTTAGGCTTTTTTATTTCTAAAAATACTAGCAACCCTCTTAATCGCCTTTGTGGTCGAGTGGTATCGGTGTCCAACTTTGGAGCGAGAGGTCCTGAATCATTTCCTGGGTCGGGTAACTTGTTTTCTATGAGTTATTTCAGATTTTCTGAAACACAACGTTGCCTGGGATTGGATTTGTGCCCGATTGGCGACGGACTTGCCACCCGTCACACCATAGGACCTTATATCGTCGG
>DVZN01001245.1:0-10535 GCA_018237365.1 Caria ino melicerta
TTCATAATTTATTATTGAAGCTGTTTGGAACATTATATTTTGTCCCTATTCTGGGCACTGGTAAAGTATATTTCAATTAAGTGGGTATTAAAAGCTTTTCAATTTGATAATCTTTTTAATATAATTTTTTTTATCTGTCTGTGCGCGTTTTACGCAAAATCTATTGAACAGATTTCTACCAAATGTTATATATTAGTAGCTTATAGCCATGGGGCTTTTATACTGGAAAATCCTTCTTTCCCATCATAAATTGCTAAAAGGATATATTGAGTAATAGCCAGTTTGAGCTGGTCTGTCATCGCATTGGAAACAAGTGATATACTAGGCCAGAATAAACTGGTCGTTTTTGAACCGCAAAGAAAGTTGCAGGCAACAGCTTATTTTTTTATAACAGAAGGAAGCAGGGGCGTAACAATTGCGTTGCCGACCTTTTAAAAACTCGCCCCTAATGGGGAAGGAGAAGTGAGCCTCCGGGACTCTCACAAACCAGACGAAACCAGATTAAACCCCCACTGGCGTCGTAAAATTTTTCGTTCTTAACATTTTCTGATTTTCTCCGAAACGGATGTTACACGTAAACACTCAAAACCACATGTTAGCTTGTCATAAAATACAGTAGTAGATTATCTCATTAACCTGCAAGAGTACTTAGCCGAGTTAAAACGTGTCACGTGAACGCCGGTGAAAGGCGGCTTGTAATATTTAGGATAATGCAACATTGATAATGTTACGTAATCACATCACGAGTAATGCTCTCAAGGCTAATAAAACCTATATAAACCTACTTTAAAAAAGGTAATCAATTAAGTTGTATTTATTTCTTCTAAGTTTATTATCTCAGATCACAATTGATCACATCCAAAACAGATCCCTTTTTCGTCCGGTGCCTAAGCTTTGTTAAAAGAGCGCTGGGCGTTGGAAATAAATCATAATATGACCTATTTTCAACGCTCAGCGTTTAAAATGCAAAGATACTCGATAGAAAAGCGTCGCGTAAAAAAAGCGCTGACATGTGAACATATTCATAGAAATATTCGTTTTATTTCAACGCTTTTTTAATGCGCCTTAAAAAAGCGCTCTTGCGAACGAAGGTTAAGGGCTTTATCGGCGACCAGAGTTTTAAACCCGACAATACAATTCTTAGGAGTGGGTCTATAAAGTTAACACTAAGGGCTGTGTCCTGTGAGACTGGACCTCGGCTTAGTGCTGTGTTCTGAGGTTACGTGTTACGTGATAGGGCGGCGAACCACAGACCTACGCCTTCCAGTGTGTCTACCATAAGTTAAGTCTATCAAGAAACTCGCTAGCGTCTGGCGTAAATTACTGGCCATATTTGTATGAGAAATTTAGTTCTTTCCGTAACCAATAGGGGGTGCTGTACAAATTCGCGTACATTTAATTTAAGGAGACGCTAGCGAGTTTCTCGATTGTAAACCCATGGTAGACACACTGGAAGGCGTAGGTCTGTGGTTTACCGCCCTAACACGTAACACGTAACCTCAGAACACAGCATTAAGCCGAGGTCCAATCTCACAGGAGACAGCCCTTAGTTTTAACGTTATAGGCCCACTCCTAAGAATTGCATTGTCGGGTTTAAAACTCTGGTCGCCGACAAAGCCCGGTGCTACTCTGGCTGACAACTGTTGTCATTCCGAAAAAAAACGGGTTGTGCATTTTTCATATTTTGAAGTGATTAGGAAATAATTTTGCACGAATTGTTTTAATTATTTATCAGTATAAAAGAATTTATGATTTGTGTGGTAAAATACAATATTCATTTATTGCACTATCGTACATAAACATGACAATTTATATTACCGGCGGACTACTCTCTCTCCGTCTTACGTATTTTCGATCAGGTCACGTTTCCTGACGCGAGTTTAAAAAAACCCCTTTCAACATAAAGTGCACAACGTTATACAAGACGTTTCCATTTAAAAAAAACAGCATTCATGATTTGGACTTTTTGTTGTTTGAAAGGACATGCTTCCTATTTTTTCCGATAACATAAAAGTCGTTTTAAAACGGTTTTATTTAGCTTCGTCTTTTAAATCCAGTAATTGCTATTTTAAAATTTGGTACGCACCTATAATTTTGATAAAAATACAGTTATATGTACTCAGTACCTAGTGTATATATGTGTATAAATCCAATATGGCCGCCGCAACAAGATAGCGGTCTCTCATATTTTGTAAGAACCTTAAATCATTCAATTTAAAACTGAAATATGCATAATATTATAATAAAAAGGTACCGCATGACAAATATGGCATACTATAAAACTATTTTATTTTTTACGAGTTCGTTCATTTATATGCTTAAAATAATGCTGTTTAAGATAAAACATATTTTTTACCAAAATATAATTTAAGAAAATACTGCGTATAAACTTTTTCATATTGACCCGTTTCCGCGGTTACATTTTTCCTTGTCCGACTGTAAATATGATTAAAATTCACATATTTAAAACATTAAGTTGAGGCTTGAATAAAAACTACAGATGATACAATGATATTTAAAAAAAACTAGTGTACAGCGTCTTAAAATCGACACCTTCATATATTCAAAAACTCGACACCTAAGTACACTAATATATTTAACTAATAAATATATCATAAATAAAAACAAAAGAAAAAACCCGACTGCATAGATAATCATTAAAAAATCTATTCCATTTTAGAGTTCCTCGTTACGCAGTCCGCTGTCCGGAAAAACTGCCAGGAGCTGCGATTTTCTCATATTATGCTTTGTGTATTTCAAGATTGTTTGTTTGCAATTGAGAAACATTGCTCTGTAAAAATCTTACACTGAGCCCTATTTCGCACGCAGTTAAAAAAGCGCTGGGCGTTAGAAATAGATTATAATATGATCTATTTCCAACGCCCAGCGTTTAAAATGCAACGGTGCTCGATAGAAAAGCCTCGCATGAATTATATTCTTAAGCAGTAAAACTGCAAAACACCAATTTCCCGGTTCCGTACATCCCTAAAATTTTTATGGGACCACCTCGGAAGTGTACCCTTTTGAAAATCGGTCCAGAATTAATGGCGAAATCGGTGAAGATACACAGCTGAACATAGAATCTCCTCCTTTTTTGAGACGTCCGCGTCGGTTGCAAAAGCTCTGACGTGTGAACATATTCCTAGAAATGCATTGGTTTTATCGAGCGTTAAAAAGCGCTCGTGCGAACGGAGGTTTAGGTGACTCCATGCTGTTTGTTTAATTTATTCAACAGTGTTTTTACAAAAGAGTGAAAGGGACAAAACATATCTACTACTTGATAAACGCGTAACTTTTTTGTACGGTGTTTAAGTATTTATTTAATTGTTCACTGTCTGTCTTATCTTGTGCATATATAATTTGTTGTGTTTAATTTAAATAATCTTAAAATTAATAATCTTAACTCTTACTAACAAAAACTTTACCATTTCGAAAAAAACTGTACGTTATAGTTGAGCGTAGCGTTGTAGCACTAATGATACAAAATTAATTCATAGCATAATTTACAAATTTAAAAAAAAACGTTTATTTATCCATGTAAACTTATTGCAAGTGTTTAGACAGTCGAAATGACTCTACCACCGATTAGTCAGATTCTGAGAGGAAGAATCAGCAAGAAACCTCACAGTTGTTCTTTTCAAAATTGATATTTAATAACTAATATAATAGAATATACAAAAATAAATAAATATCGTCATGCCCATATATCCTCAAAAGGGTAGGTACATACTAGTATGCACTGACGATTAGCAGACGATATTAGGTCCCATGATGTGACAGGTGG
The DNA here is from genome assembly GCA_018237365.1 of Caria ino melicerta. NCBI lineage: Eukaryota > Metazoa > Arthropoda > Insecta > Lepidoptera > Riodinidae > Caria > Caria ino. The sequence continues at coordinate 3,785 of DVZN01001245.1, forward strand.
CAAGTCCGTCGCCAATCGGGCACAAATTCAATCCCAGGCAACGTTATGTTTTTCGGAAAAACTGAATAAACTCATACTATAGAACAAGTTGCCCGACCCTGGAATCGAACCCGGGGTCTAACACCACTCGACTACAGAGGCGATCATACATACAATATACATTTTACACTACTCATAGTTGGCCTTTTACTAAGTGCTACTGAACTTCATAATTAATGAAGGTTTTATAAAAAGAATTTTCAGATTTAATTAGCTGTGAATTGGGATTCACCCAAATTGATAACGCATCTTTAGAGCGAACATTCCAAGCGCTTGCCTAAACGAGATTTTATTTGTACATCTTGTCCAGAATGTCTTCTATGGGATGGATGTCTTAACATTAATGCCCATTGACTGACAAAATGATTACGCACTCGATATTAGAATATCGATAAGATAATGATACAATTGATAAGCAAAATATTTTAAGATTGTTCAAGTGAATTTTTTTAGCGGCCTTTAACGATTTTTGGTAGGGGCAAAATTCATGGATTCGCTGTAACGACCCCCAGGCGTCACGGCCTGTTTACATGTACTGATGCGAATCCTTAACAATTTTTGGTAGAGGCAAAACTCATGGATTCGCTTTGACGACCGCCAGGCATCAGGGCTTGTGTACATGTACTTATGTGTATTCTTTAGCCACCTTTAACAATTTTGTGTAGAGAAAAAACTTATGGATTTACTTTAACAACCGCTTGCCGTCACGGTCAGTGTACATGTACTTATACGTATTCTTTAGCTAGCTACATTTTTTGGTAGGGGCAAAATTCATGGATTCGCTTTACAAACCGCTAAGCGTCACGGCCTGCGTACGTGTAGGTAAGCGTATTCTTTAGCCACCTTTAACAATTTTTGGTAGGGACAAAACTCATGGATTCGTTTTAACAACCTTCAGGCGTCACGCCCTGTGTACATGTACTAATGCGTATTCTATAGCCGCCTTTAACATTTTTTGGTAGGGGCAAAACTCATGGATTTGCTTTACGACCGCCAAGCGTCACGGCCTGCGTACATGTAGGTAAGCGTATTCTTTAGCCACCTTTAACAATTTTTGATAGGAGCAAAACTCATGGATTCGCTTTAACAACCACCAGGCGTCACGCCCTGCGTACATGTACTAATGCGTATTCTATTGCCGCCTTTAACAATATTTGGTAGGGGCAAAACTCATGGATTCGCTTTACTGACCGCCTGGCGTCACGGCCTGTGTACATTGTACCTACCACTTATGTGTATGTGTAACATCCTACCCTCAATTTGATAACGCACCATTACCACCTATGGTGTCTAGAGGCGGCGTGAATTTCTTATCATCAGCAAGACGGATTTCCTGTTTGCCTTTTAATTTTATAAAAATATGTCGATTAAAAACAGTAAACGTCACGCGTTAATACATAAATTTGCACGATACCGTAACGTTTAGTACCTACCTATGTCACGTAATAGGTACTATTACTAACTTACCTATATTTTTATTTCGACGTATTGTGTCCGAGCTCTGAGTTTGTAATAATCCGGTGCAACGTTTCCTGGAATGGCGAGTGTTGACTGATGTTCTGTATAAAATCGTTATGTGACACGTGCAAGAAACATTTATCGCTTATTGCTCATCAATACGACTCGTTATACTTGAGAACAATGCTCATGATTACCAACAATACGAAGCGGAAGTAAGTCGCAAATTCAGTCGCCTCTTTGATTTAATTTTGATGTAATTAAAAATGTCTTATGCCATAAGAAATTATTGTAGATGATACGAAAGCGGTAGGCTATGTAAATAATACCAAATTAAAAGAGATACGTCAAAACAGTACAAGCGTTCATTTATTTAAAAATATGAATAGCAAAAACAACCACCTATTATGGTGTTAGACGCAAAACCGGCGTTAGGGTAAGGCGAGGTTGGACGGTCGCCCAGGGCGCCGGATGTAAAGGGGCGCCAATAACTTTACTTGGCAACCGATAAGGTATTTTCCTAAGAGGCTTATTATACCATACTCAAATTGTCATATTATTATTTAAACTCAACCATTTTCCTATTTTTTTATATCAATTTTAAAAGGCGCTGTGAAAATCTCGCCCAGGGCGCTGTTATTGCTAACGCCGACACTGGTTAGACGTTATGACGATAAAGATACCTTCGCCTTTCACGAGTTAATGCGTGGCAGGTAGTCATTCTGTTTGTTTTTCAAAAGGAACAAAAATAATGTTTTAATAACTTAAATGCATACATATCTACATATCTCAAGTCCCACCCACGGCATTTATCTTAGATGCTTTTTTGACACCCATCACCCAACTCTCACTTCTATAAAGTAACGTTAGGATATTTTATTGGGATTATATGAATGCTTTTTAAATAAGATTTGACAAGCAATGTTATTGAATGCACCAATTAGGTATTGTAGGTACATTCAAAACAGTATTAGTGTAAAGATGAACACAGTTTGTTAGTGTATATACAAGGCAAACTCCTTAAGAAGTCGTTACCTTAATGATAAAATAATAACAATATCAGTTGTCTAGATGATAAGAATAATTATTATTGAAAAGGATGTTAATTATAATTTACCAATTTTAATAAACATAATCTATTTAATTAAAAAATAACCTTGACTTACGATAAAAGTTTTTGTTTTTTGCGAAATATTTTATATAAGCTTCCTCGTAAAAACTGTATTATTTTCATTATAATTGTTTTGTATAAAATATGTTTTATACAAAACAATTTTGATAACTTTGATAATTTAGATAACTTATCTCAGTTTTTTAAATATATTAGAATTAAAGTAAAGTCATATAAATAGCATTTATATGACTTTAACTTAATTCTAAAATATTTGCTAAATATTAATGCTAATGCGTAGGACATGCCAATTTGTGGTCAAGTGTAGTTTATGTCCGATTTTGACACACAAGGTCCTAGGTTCGTTTTCAAAGCCAGGCAATTTGTTAATTGAGTTTTTCATGTTTTTCTGAAAACACAATGTTGCTTGGGATTGAATTTGAGCACCAATATATACAATATAAAATGTTGTTATTAAGAATTGTTCGGTTTTTTTCTGGAAGTAGAGATTACACTTAAACATTAACTAAGACAGCGCTTTCCAAACTACATACATTTGGGGGCTAATTTGATTTAGTACAAAACCACCGCAGAACAATATATTTACAGTTTTATAAAAAAAACAGTGTTTTTTTTTTACTTAAAAAACTTGAAATATATTGTTACTGTTATCTTTTTGCATGTATGCAAAACTGATACTAAATATGCTATAGAATGTCTCTCACAGATATCACATTAGAAACCTCTAAAAATATCAGTGTTTCTCTATTATATTATGCATGTATTACACATTTAACTTTCCTCTTGAATCACTCTATCAAAAAAACCACATCAAAATTCGCAATCACATTGCTTGCAGAAGGCTTATTTGACAATAAAGATCTATACCTTTTTAGATTTTATAAAGTTCACAGATTAAACTTTAAAAAAACATATTTGTTTGCAGAAACAATTGCCAAGAATTTGTTTAAACGTGATATTTTTTTTTACATATTACCACTGCCTTACTATTCCTGTTGCCGTAATGTCAGTGCATGCTATTTACGTGTTCGGGTATAGAGGGTAAGATCCGGTAAATACACTTTTGTACAAGGCCTAAGATTACAGACTCAGTTTGGCAATGCACAATTGCCACCATTGATGACTATGGGCATTGTGAATTTTTACCATCAGGAAATCCATCTGCTTGTTTGCCTTTCAATATTTAAAAAAGTTTCATATCTATCTAGGTGGGACTATACGACTTCACTTGCGCCCTTGTATGCCTTTGTGCCTTTTGTCCGGATGTTGTTTAGGTGTTTAGCTCGACCACCCCAGTACGTACCAGAATTTTAGTTTAGATTTTGGTTTTCCTATTATGTTTGGCAGTGGTTGTGGGTTATCTAGGACCACGCCCATAGTGTATATAATCTGATGTCCAGTTATCACTAATATACTATTCAAAAAGATATTGGTTTTATATTCATATTTATGTTAATATATCCATTATGCAAATAACAAATAATTAAGAAAGTATGATTTTTAGCAAGTTAAGTCTCAAAAATCAGAAACAATTTATTCCACATTGGCCTTACAAGGAGTACCTGTGAAAGATCAACAGTATTATAAGCTACTACTGAATGAGAATAGCAGCCACACACTGCAAGTGTAAGAAACTCAGCAGGCTTTTTTAAAATAAACCAAATTATAGGTACTAACTCTGTGTGACTGACACCCGTATTCACAAACAACACTATGAGGTATCACAGCTCTCACGAACATATAGGACATTTGAACTAATTCAGTGAATTCCAACACTGTGCGTTTATCAAAATCGACGCATAAGCCGTATTCAAGAAGCACATTTGCTTCTTGACAGGGGCTGAAATCTCTGAACTCCGTGTGAAACTATAGATTTTTAATACACTTTAGCACAGTGTAGCTCTAAACTGAATATTTAAACCAGTTTTTATTTACATCCGAGTCATGGTAACAATCACAATATTAAAGCAAAAAATATCTTTTAAAGACGATCACACACTTACCTACTGAGTGAAACTGTCAAGACGCAGTCAACTTTATATTTAACAGGCGTAAAGAACAAGGATAACGAGTTATTCAATAAATGTACTCAGTACTTAGGGCTCATTATACAATCACCTGAGCTCTGAGAATCACAAGACCATTCATCATTAATATATTATAAAAAGCAAATGTCAACCATGCTTTAGAATAAAGAATTTTAACTCACCGATTTCAGAGTCTTATAACACACGTTTTAAGTTATGAAAATGTTCCAAAAATATTATTTTAAATTACGAAATATTGCCTCGAATCACATGCACAACACAAACTCTCAACGACAATCGACACTGATGAATGACAGGACAGGACAGCACAGAGTACGTAAAAATGACAGGTGATCTCAGATTTGTAATCTGTTCTGTCGACTGTCAATTTTGTCAACACACTAGGGATGTAAAAATAATCGATTAGTAACCGATTTTAATATAATCATTTTTTATTAATCGATTTGCCCATATAAATAACATTTTAATCACTTTTTTATTTCGCTATTTCACATCATTCAATTTTTGGAATAGCCGCACCTTTGAGTTACTAAATAATACATTATTTATTTCGAAGTTTCCCATTGTACTATCGATATTTTAATAATAGTTCTACAATTACTTAAAAAAAACTCGCAACCGCGCTTGGTGTCTAGCAAACATACTATTTTATTGTGGCAATATTTGAAAACTCGGTCAATAAAATAGCACACTATGGATGAGAAAATCATACCTAATTAATTATTAAAAATCTATCATTTCTTATGTAAAAATTGATTTTTGGAAAATCCATTATTAAAAAAAATCGACTTTCCACCAGGCAAGTCACATCCCTAGAACTTGCAACTGTCATTTAATAAGGGTTGCACACGCTTATGACACATATTTCTCAACAGTTCAAGCCAAATTCCCCGAATCTGCTTTTTCCTACCAAATTCCCTACAAAAATATTATGAAAAGTGGAGTATTGAACAAATTAAGACAAAAATGCTTAAAAAATTAAATTCTTTGTAATAATCACACTTTTTCACTTTATATATTTAAAGCTCATTGTCTTTATTTAATTTTTTTAAGTATATTTAATGTTTACTTTATTAATGCAGTTGTCTATTCCGTCTGTCCGGGCTCCTTTGTAGAATAAACCATTTGCCTTCCTGTCAGGCAGCTCGTAAAAGGCGAGCGTAAGCCATAGACTACTATAGATGCTAACGATGCGTAAGCTTACTTGCACTAATACCGTGACGTTGACTAGGTGGTAGAGCTTTGCAACGGCTTGCCCGGGTGATATACCTTACCTTTTCCAGTTGCCATAACATCAGTGCTTGCCGTTGAGTGTTCCGGTTTGGAGGGTGAGGTAGCCGGTAAACTTACTTTTACACGGGGCCTAACATCCCAGCCTCAGATTGGCAATGCACCATTATCACCTTTGGTGCCTATAAGTGGCGTGAATTTCTTGCTGAATTGCTTGAATTTGTCTTCCAATATTATAAAAAAAATATATAAAGAGGAAAGATTCAAATTTTTTTGTATTTTTGTTTGTGGAAACACTTAAATAGAAAAATTCAAAACTATTGGACTGGTTTTAAAAGTCGTTTGCTAATATCAATTCACATAAAACATTATACAAATCATTAACTATTAGTACATACATACATATAATCACGCCAAGTCTCTCACGGAAGTAGGCAGAGAGTGTCAAGTGCCAAGTCTCACGACTCCTACATACTTGTCTAGCTTCCTCCACATTTATTAGTAATATAGGTAACATACGAAATTTAAGTTTGGCATTCGAAAACTTTCGAAAACCACAATTCCCTTTCCGTAAATTAAGCTGTTTAATAGTTATGAAAGGCTTGTATACTTATATACATATATACACAACCACGTACACAGATATGCTTACTATCGTAAAAAAAGACATAACAGCTTTGTGAGATTTTAAATATCGAGATCTTGTTTTACCTAGATTTTCAAAAATTGGGATACAACTATAACTTAACTTTTAAAGATTTTAAATTTTCTTAGTGCAAAATATGGATACAATACAAGCTTGTCAAAAAAGAGTAAAAATAAAATGAGGCCGCCACCGTCATTT
>DVZN01001246.1:0-10534 GCA_018237365.1 Caria ino melicerta
CATTAACCCTCATCGAATACTAATCCATAAATGGATGGATATTCCCCCATTAAATTGTTAGTATTTCCTCATCTTTATACGGGCAGTGTGCTCATATAAGTAAAATAGACTATCTATTAGAAGAACCGTTTATTTTAAAAATAGAAATATTTATTGTAATTACGTTTCAAATCACAAAGACATATCTGTATATATACACATAATAAAATCATAGAAAAGTCAAAACTGTACATTGATTTTTTTTAAATACTTGGGGCGTGATCTACAATCGATATCGAAGCCAAAAATATAGTTTTTAGATTATTTGTCTGTTTGTATGTCCGGGCTAAACTCAAAAAGTACTGCATGGATTTACTTTAAATTTTGCATTAATATTGCTAACAGATCGGGTCAACATATAGGCTACATATTATCATGCTATTACCTACGGGGGAAGAGCTGTGAATCTTTTTTTTTTTCTTACGCATTCTGTGACAGCGTGTAATAGCAGACAAAGTCGCAGGCAGCAGCTACTAATCTATATACACAGATATTTTCTTGCTATACTATGGTATAAGACAGCATATGGTACACGCTCACAACTCTCCTAAAAAGATAATTATGGCCCATAAATACCATAGATATTATGAGTGTATCGCTGTCATGCGTTTAGGGAGTTAGGCTTAATGTGTTATATTACCTTGAACAAAAATAGGTGTGGCGTGGTTTCCTACCTCCCCAAGGTGCTGCACACACTGTACTACCATCAATCAATCAATCAATCATTTATTGCAGCCATATGTTTACAGTAAAGATCTAAAGTATTATACAGTATTGTCATAACATATGAACCAAATTAGGGTGTAGCAATTAAAGCAGAAATAGGAGCGGGCCGACTTATATTTTCAAATTTTATCATCTTAAATCGACTTGTTAATAAAGACCTATTTAGCTTGTGCTTGTATTTAATGTGCTGCCAGGCAGGGAGGTAGAAGTACATGGGAATAGTACGAAAAAGATTTAAAATAAACAATTTTAAAATTTCAGTTACATCACATATTTGGATGAAAACGCACCACAAGGCACTGCACTGGTTTTTAATGACCCATATATTCCGCAAGTTAATGACAATGACGCTGGGAAAAATGGTGTATTCTCTCTAACACTAATTGGCAACAATGGAACCTTTGAAATATCACCCACAGTTGCTGAAAGGCATGCTCAGTTTATTATCAAAGTGCAAGATAATTTACTGCTGGATTTTGAAGCTCGCAAATCTGTTATATTCCAGGTATAATTTATTTTTATTTCTTAACTTTTTTTATCATAATGGTAAAAACTAAATCAATATGTTATGACAAGAAATAAAACACCTTCATTTTGATTATTCCAAACAAGTTTCAAAGTTGCAAGAGAAGCAGCGCTTATTTCAGTATTTCTGTCTTCAAATAAAAATATTTACAATATATTACTTACGTACTATTTGCTATTAACTAAATAACTTACCTGGTGTATTTTTACAGCATCATCAGATATTAAGCAGACTATAACAAACTATTTTGTAAATTATTAGCTAAAAATATTACATTTTATTATAAATTTATTCATATTTTATATTAAGTCACCAATTTCCTTGTTTTTCAGATCTTGGCTCAGGAACTTGGACCAGCAACTAATCTGTCAGCTACAGCTAATGTAACCGTGTATATAAATGACGTAAATGACAATGCCCCAGTATTTTTAGCTTTATCTTATAATGTGGAATTACCTGAGAATGTAACAGCTGGATCCAGAGTTGTACAAGTCGCTGCCGATGATATAGATACTGGAGCATATGGAAAGATTCAATATACTGCCATATTAGGATATTTAAATACGTCTTTAAACTTAGACCCACTTACGGGAATAATAACAGTTGCAACTGACAATCATGGCTTTGATAGAGAAGCCATGCCAGACTTGCATTTTTTAGTAGAGGCTAGAGATAATGAAGGTGTAGGTTTAAGGGTAACAGTGCCATTAATTATTAAGTTATTAGATGTAAATGACAACCCACCACAATTCGAAAGAAGTTTATACGAATTTGTATTATCCCCAAGTTTAAATAATTTTACCTCAGGGGCTTATGTGAAAGCCATCGATAAAGATGCTGAAGCACCAAATAATGTAGTCAGATATGAAATAATTCAAGGAGATAATGGAAAATTTGCTATTAATGATGAGACAGGTAAGATTTTTAATAAAATATGTTATAAAAATATAAAATAAATATCGTCACGCCCATATATCCTCGAAAGGGTAGGCATAGGAACATACTACATACTAGTATGCATAAACGATTAGCGGACGATATTAGGTCTAATGATGGGACGGGTGCCAAGTCCGTCGCCATCGGGCACAAATCCAATACCAGGCAACGATATGTTTTTCAGAAAAACTGAAAAAACTTATACTTGTAATAAGTTGTCGGACCCGGGAATCGAACCCGGGACCTCTCGCGTCAAAATCGAATACCGACACCACTTGACCATAGAGGCGATTAAAAAAAAAGCTCCTTAAACAATCTCAACATTAAATATTTTATAAATAAATGCTATTTATATTTCAGGTGAACTTTATTTATTAGAAACTCTAAAGCGATCGAAAAAACAAAATACATATAGGCAAAAACGACAATACGATCTTCAAGATGAAAGTGAAGTTTTTGTATTGACCGTTCGAGCTCACGATCTTGGCGTGCCAAGATTGCACTCTACTACAATAGTTAAAGTATATGCCTCGGAGAGTAAAACTCGAACAATGTCATTTATTGTTCCGGGTGCAAATCCCGATAGAAGAAAACTAGAAGAAGTTCTTAGTACACTTTCTGGTGGAAAAGTTACAATAGTGGACATCAAACCTTATAAAGGAAGTGACGGCGTCAATAAAGACATAATCGGTGAAGAGTCTAGTCAAGAAAAGTAAGTTTTTATTTTTACACTGATTATTAAAAAGCATTCCACAAACTCTTAAGCAGAATATTCACATAGCAACGATTACCCGAACTGCAGACGTATATGGCAAGTTTGACCGTGAATGGTTTTGCTTTCTTCACTCACTCATAGTTTATACATTTATTTTTTATGCATCCTCTTTAGCAAGCAAAGCTCTTCCTTCTTCTTCTTCATGTTAATTAGTATATAATTGCTTGTGGCTTTTTCCACAAGAAAATAAATCCTACTCATACCTTGGTATTTCATTATTAATTGAAGAAAATTGACTTTATTTAAGATTAAACCATTTTAAACATTCATAGTTCTTGCAATATTTAAAAAAATCTAATAATTTAATTCAATTCATTTTTCTGAACAAACTAAAAAAAGAGTTTCTAAAATGTGCTTTTGTTTCGTTATGTCATTTTTTTTTTGTTACACGTTAAAAGTAAAAGTACCTTCACGCCTATTATCTCCGAAGAGGTAGGCAGAGGTGTGCCAGTATCTCCACGACTCGTAAGTCCAGTGGATATACTAGAAACCCACGATTAGCCAAGGTACTAGGATAGGTGGCAAGCCTATCGCCACTTCGGGCTCATTCCAATCCCGGGCAAGAAAAGTTGCCCGACCTGGGAATTGAACCAGGGACCTAAGCGGTTAGCGGTCTTAACAGGCGACATTAAACAGCTACACAACTCAAAAATTGGTTTTAATGTAGATATTTATTGTATTGATTAGTTATTAATATAAATACATACTTTTGACATAAATTTAAATTTATGTAACATATCAATTTGTTTTCCAGAAGTGAAGTGACTGCTGTAGTGCGAGTAGCTGGTAATAACGCTATCGACGTTGCTAAGCTTCAAGAGCAACTAACAAAAAGCAAAACAATTTATACTACGGGAACCGTTCAAGGCGACCATACTTCTTCATCATCCGATGATAAAGATTCGGTAAATTATTTTATATCATACGTGTTTTTTAAAATATAATCATTTGCTAAAAATAAAATTGTAAAAAACGTTGTTCTAAATTGTTAAATATGTTTTTTGTACATACCAAATATATTCACATAAACCACCAAAAGCTTAGTGCCTTTTTATAAGTAATTATTTAGTGTAAATTTCAAACGCTTTTAACATATAAATAAAAAAATATTTTTTGAAATAAGAAAATAATATTAATTTAACTTGTTAAGTGAAGAACCTTTAGAGCCACCTTTATTTTATTTTTTTAATTCGCTACTTATTTTATTGACGATGTATATTTTTATTTTAAGGGTATCTACAAAGCAGAAAGCAGACTTCTATTCTGGCTTCTTATTTTACTGGCAATATTAGTTGCCCTAGTTTTACTTTTATTAATATGTTGCTGTATATGTGAAGGATGTCCTCTATATATGCCACCAAGGTAAAGAAACTATTTTATATCGCTACGTATGTATTAAATTGCTTGATTATTAAGTTAATTTTTAATAATTCATTTTTAATCAAAACATTGATGCATTATTTAGAACATTTCATGCATATTCACTCTCATGAGTAACTGGTCATAACCAAAATTGCACCTTTGAAAATCTTTGAACAAATTTGTCACTCGCACTAGTGTATGTTAAATGTAACAAGTAATAATTAACATTAGCCATTCAGCTAGGTACATAGAAATCCATTAATAAATTCTAGGAAAAGAGTGATACGTGTCAACTCCACAGAGGACGACGTGCATTTAGTGGTACGCGACAAGGGAGTTGGGAGGGAAAACAAGTCGATGCAAAATATAGAAAGTAAATCGAAACAATCCCCAGATTGGAGAAGACGGGAAGCCTGGAGCGCAGAACAAGCGGATTTGAGAACGAAACCAACTCAATGGAAATTTAATAAAAGGAACTATCGATCGAAAGATCTAAACAAACCTGCCTCTTCACCTGGAGATATGCGTCAGGAATTTGTAGCTGCTGCTACAGATAATGATTACAAATATGATGACACTAGGCAATCCTTTCGTCACAGGTAATTATTTTAATATTTCGTTTTTTCTCCTAAACTTTTTGCTATACATGCAGACCGTAAGAGCATTAAATGAAGAATGCCTATAAATCTGGCGGTAAAGTCCAATGCAGCAACTTTCCTAAATGGGGATCTACCAAGGCTGTGACTTCCACCTTTTTTGCCGTCATATGTCTCTGGTATTTTACAATATTGTTTTGCGTTTTGAAAGGCAGAGTAGCCATTGGATTTGCACAGTCAATCCTATCCACAGAACAGCTATCTGTAATACATCTACGGCGTCTATAGGCGACGCTTAAGAAGTAGGACTACTTGTTTGTTTGTTGTTGTTGTTTGTTTGTTTGTTGTTTCATAGTCTACCAGGCGATTCCGTAGAATCGAGTAAAAATTATTTGTCCCAAAAAAGGTACACTATTCAATTACACTCTCTACTGAATATACATCAGCTTATTATAGTCATGGAGATAACTTCATGGAGATATTAATAATAATAATAGTCCACTGTTAGATGTAGGACTCCCCCAAAAAGGTGGAAGTTTTAATAAGATGTTAATTACGGGTTATATTGTCTCCGAGAGGCACAACGCCTGCCAGGCTCTTAATCCCCTTTTACGATACCCTCGGCCAGACATTAGGTAGCGATACTCTGTCGAAAACAAATAATCAGCTTTTATTATTAAATTTCATTTGATGTTAGTGTCCAATCAAGGATAAGTCTACTTTTAATTGTTTAATAAGTAAAAGTAATCGGTGTAAAATTATATTGACTTATATCAATACTAATATTTATTTCATGTTGCAGAGACGGCCCGAATATAATATATACAAAGGAAATGCAACTTCAAGAAGCATTCGCTAATAAACATAAAGAATATATAGAAGACTTGGAAAATGGTTATGATCGAATAGCAACACTTCATCACCAACGAAAGGATCAAGATAATGATGACTCATTACGAAGACATGAAATAGATCGTGGCTCGGAAGTTGGAGTCATTCTCAAATCTGAAGTTGATAAAGTCGATTCCAAAACAAAACGTGATAATAACGATAGTAAACATGCACCGTCTTCTCTTGGAAGAGACCAATATTTTATAAAAGAAGGTAATACTGAAATATTAAGACTAGTAACACGTGGTAAAAATGATGAAGATCGTTACGTTAACCTTCCAATACATCAACAACGACCAGTCACACTTGTTCCACACACCCAGTACGTTGTAGTTGATAAAGGAAAGGAATTATTAATGGAAAGATTTATCAGAGAGCAAGGAGAAGAAGCAAATCATATAAGAGAGAAAATGAGAGAAGTCGTAACTGATTTAGATGACATTCCAAATGAAAAAACTATTAAAGGTAAAAAATCTCGAATAGGTACAGGTGCTTCAAATCATATACATGAGTATTCTAATTATGTTCCTGATGTCCCAGGGATTGTACCACTAAAATCTGAATATTTACAATCAGCATTACTGGAAATGCAAAATAAATCTACCATTCAACAAGAACTTCTGGAATCATCACTACGGAAACAAAATGAACTACTACATCAAATACTTATGGAACGAGAAAGAATGTTGCAAAATCAAGAGACAGCATCACAAGTTGAAAGTAAATTGGAAACTCAAAGCTTACCTGGTCATGCTGTAATGGCAACACAAACGGAATGTCACATAGGAACTCAAACAGAACCACAACTACTCAATGAAATTAAGAGAAAATCAAGAAGTGACAATGATTCATACAGTGAAGAAGATTCAAATTCAATAACAGAGGAAAATTCAAAAAAGACTGCTTGGTTAAAAAAGAAAAAACCGAAAAAGAAAAATAAATACAAAGATCCCAAAAGAACTATACAATTCTATGAATCAAAACGAAAAATTAAGACGCCTATTATTGAAGAAAGTGACATTTCACCTTCCTTAGAGAGTGAAAAACATATCAAAATAAGCAAAACTAATGAGAGAGAAGAACATACAAAAAACTATGGCGATGTTACAAGAAGCACAGTTACAACTTCAAAAAATGAAACAGTATATTCGAGTCAAGTTAAATCATCCGGTGGTGATAAACGCTCACAACTTCGGAAAGAAGTTTTACTAGAAATTTCAGACTCACTTGATGACGTATCAGATACGAAAATTCGGGAAAGAAAAATTAAATTGAAAAAATCTGTACAGGACTCTAATTCAAACACATCGCATGATATTCTAGCTCTTGATCAAGGAAGTGATACCAATTTTTATGCTGATAATAGTTCTGGAAGTAATAGAAATAAGGAGCCAATATTTTCAAGACAAGGGTCCACTGCTGAAGATCCTGATTATAACGAAAATTTGAATAAAAAAGTTACTAAAAAAACTGACAATGTTTCCACAAGAGTAAAAAGCGTTGGGAATAGCAGTACTAGTAATGAAACAGACAATTCGGGCTCAAAACTAAACAAAAAGGAAGTTTTACAATCTTCTGACACAAATAAAGTACCCCAAAAAAGCTTGCCTAGGTATATGCAATGGTATTCTAAAAAATCATCAACTAATAATAAAACGCCAGCCTCGGCAGATAAAGTTATCCCAGATAAACCAAAGCGACCTTCAAAAATAAAAGCAGAACCAGAAAAAGAGAAAACTAGTCGATATGGAAAAATTGCTAGCAAAGATCAAACAAGTTCAGGAGAGGTTAAAAAAAACCTCAAAGACAAGGAAAGTGAGTTTATTCATCCTCTTATATTAAAAGAAGGAAGAGTAACACCTGTTCCCGAGGGACCGTTGCCAGATGTTCACCCATTGTTACAACATTCAGAACATAGGTATGAACATCAATATGAAAATCAAAATCCTCTCTGCTACATTCAACCTACACATATCCCCAAATATTTAGGTAACCAACCCCCTGTCAGCGCATTACCACGAAAAAAAACCACCGACCAACAACCCATTTACGCAAATCAAGAAGACGTCAATAGCAGTAACATGAGACAAGATATTTCTGAAAGTGCTTTGACACATAGTATATCAATTTCAAGTAATTATAAAGATCATACAACGGCAGTTCCTGAAGTTCATGTATCAAAAATAAATATTGGTGGTGATACAGGGTCAGATTTAAATCCAAAGAATGCAACGTCAGCTATAGATGACAACGATTCTGGCATTGCTATGAACACATTAGTCCAACAAGCAGGTAACATCAAAAGGTTACCAATCACAGAAAAAAAGAGTGTTTTTACGATTGCCTATGATGATATTCAAACAAAACAACTAAGACCTGATAGTAGTTCCACTTCTTATTGAAAATGTTTTAAAGTATTCAATACCCGTCCATAAAGTGCCTTAATATTTTGTAGTTTTTTTTAAACTAAACTGTATGCCCGTCCCGTGTTTAGAAAATTTGTTGTTACAGATTTGTAAATAATCGTAAATACTGCCTTAATTTCATGACTGGTTATAATAGGTTAAGTAAAATTATATATTTTAATGTAAATAAGCATGTGTTATACGCTCATAATTATTTTTAAATTAACGGTAGCTTTAATAAATCATTGTAAATATAATTTTGTCAATCACAACAACCATACTGATGCAGTATGCAATTCTATATTTGTTATAAAATATAAAGATATTATTAAACTTTCACATGACTTTTATTTTAATGAACTAAATTATAATGAAAATTTATTAAACGATCTACTATCAATAATTATTATTTAATTTCATAAAGTACAATGCAGCTAACAAATACACTACGCTCCTGATAAAACCATATCTTTAATAAAACCGTCGCCTATACACACACATATATATGTATATATGTCGTAGACATATCGTAGATTTGCTAATTTCATGAAATGCTTGAATATTTAATAAAATATTTGCATTTCATGAAATATTTGATTGTCTATGACTCCATCATGACGTGGTTTAGGCAGATGAATGATAAAAAATCTTTTTTCGATGTGGGCAACTAAACATGAAGTAGTCAAGATTATTTTGATCATATCGTAAAAGAGTAATATAAATTACCGGTAGAGGCGCTGCAAGCGCTTTGTTTATATGTGCATATGGAAATTTCAAAATATTTTCTGCTGCCCATTTTTAGTAGTTTGGATTATATATTTTTTGTAAATATCTTCAATGTACACAATTGACCCTTTCACACTTTTATCACATGGATACATTTATGGGAATCCTATTTATACGATTCAGCCAAAAGTGGTTGAGAAAATCGTGAAATGTAGACAATTTAATGATCTGGTCAAATTGAGTTGGTCACATCATGAAATGTGACCATTTTATGAAATATAACAATTTGACCAATAAGTAATCAAACAGACAATAATCACCTAACATCCCGAAAAAGAGGAGGTTCTATGTTCATCATAATTTTTTTTGTTTGTTAATCGATTTCTCCGCCAATTCTAGACCAATTTCCAAAGTTCTGAAGATATACGGATCATAAAAAATGGTAGAGATGTACGATACCAGGAACAACCCACTGTTTTGCAGTTTTAAAAATTATATTTTTCCTACCTTCCTTCCTTTACAAATACGACTACTGTCTGCTATCAAAACTGTTATCATGGTGCCAGTTATAGTTAGGCGGTATAACCGTTCTTTTTAATAACTCTAAGGTTCAACCCAACTCGGACTGCATCCACGATTGCAACTAACTTAAGAGCTTTACTGTTTATCCAAAATCATATATCATTAGAAGAGGCAACAAGCGTATGTTATGAACCAGTCCAAAAAAATGTATTACATACATAGATCAGCCTATTGCAGTCCACTGCAGGACGAAGGCCTCCCCCAAAGTATGCCACAGGGCACGATCTCCCGCTTTCATCATGCAGTCACTTTTAGCTGCTCTTTTTAAGTCGTCAGTCAATCTGGCCGGTGGGTGTCCAACAACGTTTACCAAGCCGTGGCCAACATTCAAGAACCCGTTTACTCCACCGAACATCGGTTCTGCGACAAATGTGACCATTCCACTGCCACTTCAGTTTGCTACACTTCCGTACTATGTCAGTAACTTTGGTCTTCAGTCTAATAATCTCGTTTTGTACTCTTACTTTTGACCTTTTGACCTTTCCATAGCTCTCTGAGTGACATGCAGTCGGTGGGCCAGTTTTACCATCATGTTCCACGTCTCGGCACCGTTAGTCATTAGATCATGAAATGTATTCACTTAATCGATGGCATTAACAATGGCAAAAGAAGGCAAATAAGCACACGGCGCGGCGGTCCTGATAAACTGATGAATATAAAGAAATAACCATGTCCACTATACACCATAGATTTCCGAGTGGTAGTGCATGGCAGGCAGTAAACTCAAGGCAGACGTACAGGAATCGAACCCGAACCTTTCTTTTATAATATTGGAATTTGGAAGGCGAACAAGTAGACGAATTCCTAATTCACGCCGCCTATAGACACCAAGATGGGAATGGTGCGTTGCTTCGTGCAAAAGTTTTTTTTTCTTTTTCGAAATGAATTATAGCTGATAGCCGGCTCGGCCTCTATAGCTCAATGGGCGTTTGGGCAGAACGTGAGCGTTCTGCCGAGTGGCGCTAGGGCC
>DVZN01001247.1:0-10530 GCA_018237365.1 Caria ino melicerta
CAGTACGATTTGAGCGTCTTCAAGGAAAGAGTGAATAGGCACCTTCTAGCTTAGTATACTTTCATCTTCAATCTCTTTTTCACTTACAATCAGGTGGGTTGTAGATCATTTTACTAAGCTATCAACAATTAAATAAAATACTTGGCAACAGAATATAATGCGATAGTTACAAGAAAATAAAGTTAAATGATGATTAATATTTTTAAATTGTATCAGACTATTTACCACCATACAATTTTATAGAGGTTAAAGGCAACAAATTAGACATTGCCAGCAATTTTGCTGTGCGTTTTCTAAATTAATATTTAGGTATTGCTATCTGCCTTCAATCATATTAGAATAAAAAGAGACGGGACATAATTAGCGCTGTGGAATCAGTAAGCATGTACAAACTTGCAAAAATTTTAAAGTTTGTATCCTGAGGTCTACACGTTAATACAATTTTTAAAGCATTCTAATTTGGTAGCATTAAACTCGTCTCGTCTCTTTCTTTTTTCTTACGATGGAAGTAGATAGTAATAACTTAAAAATAATTTAATCGGTGTACAGCAAAATCACCGCTATTGTTTATTTACTTACAATACCAACAAGACTCACAATAGCCTGGAAAAGTTCCCAAAAATGTTTTTTTCTTTTGTTTAAGGTTATGACATTTTTATTAGCTCGCCTTTAAAAGTCTGTAAATTATCTTGAAATCGTCTTTTTGCAGTTTTTCTGTATGGGGCCGTTCTTTAATCACGTCAGGCTCAAAAGGGGAAGGGGATCGACAAAAATCACGAAATATCCCAATGGGGGGGGGGTGTAAAAATACACGTAATATTGGGTGGAGAGGGTTAGTTAGTCTTGAACATCACCTCGTATCACCAAGGGGCTTAAAAATGCTAAAAAAACCTGTATGGTGTAACGGTACGGCTGTCGCCTGTTAAGACCGCTAGCCGCTTAAGTCCTGGGTCGGGCAACTTTTCTTAAAATGTTTTTCAGATTCTGTGTAAGCATGACACTGCCCGGAATTGGAATGTGCCCGAAGTGGCGATAGCCTTGCCACCAATCACATCATGGGCCCTAGCCTAGTACCTTGGCTAATCGTGGATGTTCTAGTATATCTACTGAACTTACGAGTCGTGGAGATACTAGCACACCTCTGCCTACTTCTTCGGGGATAATATGCGTGAAGGTACTTCTTTTTTTTTCTCAATATGCTAGGGATTACACCTTGTGAAGTGACAAAGTGACGAAGCATTTCAGTTGGCCGAACGCTCTATTATAATAAACGAATGTGCTCAAGAACTTCATTACCTGATTCCACCTGCACCTTTTCTTGGCCAAGATTCGAGACATACGGCTGGGTTCCATTCTTTTTTAGTTGATATCTCATACACACAAACAAAAAGGTTTTCCAAAGGAACTCTCTGCCAAGGGAGGTGTTTGATGAACAGTACAATTTGAACGTCTTCAAGAAAAGAGTGTATTGGCATCTTCTAGCTTAGTATAATTCTATCTTCGATCTCTTCACTTACCATCAGGTGGGTCGCTGATCATTTTACTAAGCTATCAGCAATAAAAAACACGAGCCCTCAGCCGAGTGTACTGCCTCGCTTCTCTACTCGATAAGTATAACAAGGCGTTAGTGTCAGTTTAAGACTTGCACCAGCCGTTAACCAAAGGAACGCGTGATGTCAACAGTAAACACCGTGACCTTGTGGGATTGCAGTTCCAACATACTTTTCATTTTTACTTTATAAATTACGAGCAATTAAACATAAAATACATTTACAATGTGTCGCCTATGTGGTGTAACGGTACGGTTGTCGCCTGTTAAGACCGCTAGCCGCTTAGGTCCTGGGTTCAATTCCCACGTCGGGCAACTTTTCTTAAAATGTTTTTCAGATTATTCTGAGTAAGCATGGTATTGCCCGGGATTGGAATGTGCCCGAAGTGGCGATAGGCTTGCCACCTATCACATTATGGGCCCTAGTACCTTGACTAATCGTGAGTGTTCTAGAATATCTACGGGACTTACGAGTCGTGGAGATACTAGCACACCTCTGCCTATCTCTTCGGGGATTATAGGCGTGAAGGTACTTTCTATATCTTTAAAGCAAAAACTGCAGCAAAAAAGCTAGGTTTGCTTTCCAAGATCAGGCGGTGGTACTTCACAGCAGAACAGTTGCTTCAATTGTATCAAGCACAGGTTCGGTCATGCATGGAGTATTGCTGTCACCTTCGGGATGGATCAGCCAAATACCAACTGGCTGCTTTGGACTCGGTGGAAAAACGAGCTAAGAGACTTATTCGTAACTGTGCTCTGACTAACGCTATATTACAGAGCCTTGAACATCGTCGCAGGATAGTTCGTTTGTCAGTCTTCTATAGAATACATTTCGTTGAGTGTGCGAAAGAATTACATGATTTAATTAAACCGGCCCCATTCCACCTCCGGAAAACAAGGCGCGGGCGATCGTTCCACTCTTATGTTGTAGATATCCCACCTATTCGTACAAAAAATTGGTTCGTCTTTTCTAATGCGAACGGCTAAAGAGTGGAATTCGCTGCCTGCGAGTGTATTTTCTGAACATTATAACCTAGCCAACTTTAAGGCCCGAGTGAATAGGTTTTTTCTAGGTAGGCATGATCCATCTTTGGCCGCATCGTCACTTAACATTAGGTGGATGGCGGTCAAAATGACTGCCTATTAAATGATTTAAAAAAAACAATACCCTGTTGCTGCTCCCCTAGTATATAGGAGGTTTTGCTCATAGTCACCACACTGGCCAGACAGTTTGGTGGTCGCAACATATGTTTTGTTACGGAGTGTGTCGTCTCCAGAAGGTGCTGCTGTCCACAACCTGGACGAGCCCTCAATTGCATTTTACCGGCCAGAGGGAGGGGGGGTATTCTACCCTGTTGACATCTTGGCTTTTATCTATACACCTAAATAAATTCGGAGAGTCTGTTTGTAAACTTTTACTAAATGCTTATGTATATATACATGGTACATATATTAAAATCATTTTTTTCATAATTGTTTTCTCTGTCTGTCTGTTTTTTCCGGCTAATCTCTGTAATGGCTGAACTGATTTTGACAAAACTTTCACTGATAGATAACTAATGTTACAAGGAGTAACTTAGTCTGTTTTTAGTTTTAAAAAAGAAGGAGGGTTTCATGCAAAAAAAACATAAAATGTTTTTAAAGACCCTCACAACCAAGTTGTGGTTTTCAGATAGTATTATAATACTATATTACAATACTATAAAATTATTTATATATACTTAAGTACATTTCACTTACATTCCTGTCAGCACTGTACATAGCCATCAGTGTCTCCTGGCAGCTGACTGCTTTGTCCTTGAACCTGGTGGCAGACGTCAGGCGGGCAGCACATTCCCAGCACAGCACCTTAGGAAGTCTGTCCTCAAGACTCAGCTGAAAGTATTGCATAAATTGGCGTTAATTTTTCAGTATTAATTGGCTGTGAATAGCCTAAACTAATTTTATGTTACTGTTATTTCCCTTCAACCATATAACAATAAAAAGAGACGAGACATATTTAGCACTGAGAAATTAGTAAGCACATACAAACTTGAAAAGATTTTAAACGTTGTAACCTGAGGTATAGACTAAACGTCATACAATTTTCAAAGCATTCTAATTTAGCAGCACTAACCCGTCTCTTTCTTTTTCTGTAAGTTGAAGGTAGATGAAGATAACTTAAAAATAGTTTAGTTGGTGTACATCAGGATCACCACTATTATACACATTACAAGTATACTACCTGTGGCTTTTGCGTTCCATATTTTGTCTTAGTATTTTAGTTGTTTTGTTTTGACATTGAAATGATAATCTTAATACCTTTAAACGAGCCTACGATTTTCATTAAATTTAGTATGCAGAGGGTTTGAGGGACAGTAAATCGATCTAGTTTTCATTTAAAATGGTAAAAAAGTCATTTGAATAAAGTTGTTTTAGGTGTTAAAATCTTCAACTACATGCTTTGAGCACTCTAAAACTTTGAATACTTATTTTGAAAGAACTCTTTATATTTGACTTTATTTATTTATTTTATATACATAACTATATACTCACTTGTACACCAGTAAGCTGTTCATACAGCAAGCTCAGCTTGTGTTCTTGTATGTGGTACATCTTCACATCTATGGATAGGCACACCCTGCACACCTGGAAATATATTTAATCATTAAATCACAATTCACAATACATATGAGTCTATATATATTTAACTGTGTTCTCTGCTCTAGGATGACCTGTGTTGCAGAGAACAACCAACTATTAACAAATTACGATGTACACTCGGATACCGGTCATTGTGAAACATTACCATGCATAATATATTTAAATTATGTAAACAATGTTACGTATGACTTACATCGTTATATCATGCTACTTCATACAAAATTGACAAAACAATCGATTATCATTGGCCCTAAACTTCAATGTGTAGGAAAAAGTAAATAGTGCGCTATTTTGTTTTCCTCTCCATTGTGTTTTTAGATATCTGCCATCTATAAAATAAATGCGCAAATTATTCCAGCCCATTATACAGATATGTTGACTTCACTGAATTGCAAACACGTACATGTGATTTTAGTATCAGAATCGTGGCTTAAACCATCATTACTTTCATCTATATATAGCCTACCAGGGTTTCACTTAATACGCCATGATATGATGTGTGGGCCGTAGGGGTGCGGGCGTCGCCATTTATCTACGTCAAAATATTCCCTCTCACATCTTGAATGTGCAATCTCTTGGTAATTCGGCTGAAAATTTGTTTATTGAAGTTCCTCTTTCTCATACTTACTGGGAGTATTTTACAGTCCATCTCTTAATATAATATTAACTACTTTCCTTTTTTACAATTTTTTTTTGATAAATTTATACCTAGCTACAATCTTACCATTATTATGGGGGATTACACTCTACACGTCTCACTTCTATTGTTAATTCTATGAACTTACACATCCTTCTTCTATCTGCTACCCACACTTTTCCCAACTGTGTCCCCTCGCTTTTGGATTTAATTATAGTTTCATCTCCTGAATATGTTGAGAAACATGGTCAATGTAACGCGCACGCTTATTCTTACCACGATTTTTTTTAAACATAAATAGGTCGACATTTTACCACTATCCCACCTGATGTTAAGTGACGGTGCAATAGAAGATGGATGCAGTAGAAGATAATTGAGCATATTTTTTTATACCATGTTATAGATGAAACATGCTCTGTATTCTATTGATCTAGTGGCAAACACAGATTTAACTTTAATTAACGGGATTTGAGGAATTATTATCTTATTATTATTATTATTACAGCAAGATGTGCGAACTTCAAAAGCACGAAGCAGACCAACTATAATATGTACAGCTGTCTAACAGATAAAAGACGTATCTCACTAAACAATCTAGTAGTAGGATAACAAAAGAGATTTTTAAGCATCACTTTAATCTTTGTGCTCTTTTTAATGTAAGCATTTTTTTTTGGCTGCATCGCCCCAACATACAACTCAGTAAGCTAGAAGTGATTAACAGAGCGAGTAATATACCATTTTCAATACGGACAATATTGCATAGTCTCTTAGAAGTTTCATAATGTTAATCATTTTCCTAATACGATTAGCCAATATTCATATGTGTTTTAAAATTCAGCTTTACATATACGTGTATTCCCAAGTACTTCATGCTTCGGGTTTCTAAAATAATTACACACAAGCAAATGTTGGTGTGATTAAACCACAACCGTTTAAAAAGGATGTTGAAGCTTCAGTTTTGCGATAATTGATATATTTTGTCTTGTTTATGTTTAAGGTTAGTAAATTTTTTTGAAGATATTCTGCAATTTTAAACATTTCTACTTCAATTTACTGGTGTAAAAGTTTTCAGTTCTTACCTTTAAACACAATCACTTTATCACCAGCGTACGAAATAATTGTGTGTTTATTTCCTACTACCTAATGGATGTCGTTAATATAGATAATAAAAAAAACAGTACCAAGAATTAACCCTTGAGGGACTCCAAAATGTACAGTACTATAGCGACTACTATGCCCAGCTATCTTGAAACGATGTTAGATAGCTTTTAAACCAATCCAATGCCAGTCCTCGAATTCCCAAACTTTCAAATTTTTTAAGTAGTGTAGGGATAGAAACAGTGTCAAAAGCTCTGACTAAGTCAAGAAACACCCCAACACAGATCTCTCATCATCATCTAAAACAGATGAAACAGTGGATGTTAAAAATGAAACTGCATCTTGGGCGTATTTATAACACCGAAACCCAAAATGGTTCTTTGAAATTAGGTCATTTGTATTTAGATATGATGTATGCCTTTTGTTTACAATTTTTTCAAGTAATTATGAGAATATGTTTAGCAATGAAATAGGTCTGTATATATACTTTAGGATGAAAAAATATCAGAAAGCTGGGGCAGCCTGTGCTATTTGATTTGATAATAAAGTGTAACAGCCAGTCTACACCAATAAATAAAATTGAAGTATCAGTTTGTAACATTAAAATAAATTTATAATAAGTGCATCTTATAATAAAACGCATGTCACGGTTGGTAATAGACTAAATTTAATTCAAACAAACATAGTTTACATGAAGAATAAAAGATGGGGCTAGTAGTATTTCTGTCTTGTATTTTGATATAAATTCTAACACCTCCACTTATCAAAATAATCTAAACTTTAGATTTATTAAGTTAAACAGATATAAACTAATAGCGTTCAGCCATCAGACAATACTTTGAACACCTAATTTATTTACAAAATATTTATGCTTTACACTGCTTATACCTTTAGATAGTAGGTCTGCCGGCATTTTAGATGTTGTCAGATAAACGTCTTTGTGCTTTGTTCTTTTATGGAACAATGAGAACCCATTATAGACTTATCGGGGACCGATTGATATGAGTCATCTTGGGAACTAGGATTCTTGGGATTCTACACATATCTGTGACTCACAGATATGTGTAGAATCATTTGCTTCTAAAATTGTTTTTTCCAATGAACTTTCATCTCCTAAACTTTCATCTTTTTCTAATATTTCTTCTTTATTTTCTCCTATATTATTTACTATTATCTGAACTGTGTCAGAGTTTATCTTCTTCATAATTATGACATCTTTGCTTATAATAATTTTATTCAACTTGTAACCTTTAACATTTTAGGATACCTGACTAGAATTAACTTTTCAGTCTTTTATCCCATTCTTGTCTTTGTATTTTGGGAACATGCACCATTACTTTATTGCCAGATATTCTAACATGGCTTAGGTTTTGGCTTGGCTTTTCTACCTGTTCACCACACAAATGGTGTCATTACGCCTAAACTGGCAGCTGGTGTTCTATTCTTTAAGTAAACTGCTGTAGTTACATTCTGCTCAGGGGTATATGCCCGACCGCCTGATGGGTAATACCAGCCTGTAACAGGAAGTTCTCCATCTCTCGTGAACAAAATCCTCCCCCCCCATTGTCTGTTCTTAATATCTTTATTTTATTTCTGTTATATTTTCAAAAATATTTTTAAATATTTTGAAAAGCCGGACCACCTGGTTTTTCTCTTTCAAAAAATACACTTAAGTCATTCTGCTGGCATCATCAACAAATATAAGAAAGTACCTGGACTGACCAATTGATTTCGTCTCCATGGGCCCACATATATCGGAGTGTACTATTTACAGGAGTTTATTATTTCTACATTCACCTGATGGGAACTGGAGACGGGTTTGTTTCCCCTTCTTTCATTTTTTGCAAGGACTTACTACTTATATGTCCTAAGCCTTCTATGCAACGTACAAATTGAGAACTTCCTCCTC
This sequence comes from Caria ino melicerta, assembly GCA_018237365.1. Lineage (NCBI taxonomy): Eukaryota > Metazoa > Arthropoda > Insecta > Lepidoptera > Riodinidae > Caria > Caria ino. The sequence continues at coordinate 7,837 of DVZN01001247.1, forward strand.
CTTGAAGTTGGTTGAAAATAAGATAAATATGTATATCTATACACAAAAAAAAATTGAATTGTCTGTTTGTAATATTAAAATAACCTCTTTTTACTAAATGCATATATGTATGTATAAAGAATATAATCTCTAGAACGGTTGGACTGATTTTCACTATCAGATAGCTGATGTCATAGTGGGTAACTTATCTATACACATAAATAAATTTGTGTCTGTTTGTAATATTAAAATAACCTCCTTTAACTAAATGCATATGTATGTATACACAATACATATATCAAAATAACATTTTTAACAATTTTTGTCTATAAGTCCCTTCAAAATCGGTCCAGCAGTTACAGAGATTAATCGGAACAAACAGGACTGACTTTCACTGGCAGATATAGCTGATGTCATAGCGGATATTTTAGGCTACTTTAAAAAAAAGAAAAAGAGTTTGGGTCCCATCCAAAATATATATATATATATTTTTACAAAGTCACACACGGGCGAAATCGCAGGGGTTTAGCTACTTTATCTATACATATAGTAAAATTATAGAAGAGTGAATTCTGTACATGCAAAATATTTTCAAAAAATCAATCCAGACAACTAAAAATGGGCAGCATAACATATTTTGGGATTTTCAGAAGTTTTGTCTGTCTGTCTGTACCCCGGCCGCAGTTCACACCGAATCTACTGGACTGAACGAAATTTGGCTGGTGCATACTTTATGATCCGAGGAAAGTTATACGATACTTTTTATCCTGTTAACTTTAGAGGGTTCCCATGGGAGAGGGCAAAACACAAAATGTAAAATTGGCCATAATTCATTAACAAGTCGTCCGATTTCATATATTCTTTTTTTGTTTGTAAGATGGGATGAGGAGAAGTAGATAGCCCAGTGGCGATATGGTGACGGACTTGCTACCTGTCGAATCACAACTGGAATTAATATCATGGATTAATCATGGATGCATACTAGTATTGTGCCTTTGCCTACCCTTTCCAGGATGACAAGGGTGACGGTATTTATTTTTATTTGAACTTTGCTGAAACTCACGACTTCGTTCGTGATTGTCTTCTTGATTTTATTATTTTGCACGGCACTCTAATTATTTTTCGAAAATAAAAGTAACCTAAGTTACCTGCTATAACCCTTCAAAATTGATCCAGCCATTCCAGAGATTAACCGGAGCAAATAGATAGATAGATAGACAAAAATCGAAAAAGACAAATTTTAGCAAAAAGAAATTATTTTTATAGTACAAACAGACACCTAATTTTATTAATGTGTATAGATTGGATTTACATAAACCTACACTTACCTGTTTCACATCTGGGTTAACTTCACCACATTCTTTTGTTTCCTCAACTCTTAATGATCTGGCTGGCTGATTATTTGTAGCATTGAACTTTGTTTTTTTTTTCTTCTTATACATGATAATTTTTTTTAATGTATAGCCTGTGATGTGTTTTCTTCTATATTAGTGATCCGCACCGGCTGTACACGGGTAAAAAACAACAGAATATCTCTCAAAGACGTCATATTAGAAAACTCTAAAATTAACAGTGTTTCTGTATTATTTTGTGAATGCCCTAGCTGTTGCCCACGACTTCGTCCACGCAGGTCAGCTTCAAAAACGACCAGTTTAATCTGACCTAGTAAATCACTTGTTTCCAATGTGATGAAAGACCAGCTTTCACTAGCTACTACTCAACGTGCCCTTTTTGCAATTTATGATGGGTAAGAAGGATTTTCCCAGAACAAAAAGTGTACTAAATGTTGACCCGCACTATAAGCTATTACTATACAACATTTGGAAGAAATCCATTCAGTAGATTATGTGTGAAACGTGAACAGACAAACAGACAAAAAAAATTAACCATTGTTTTGGGTTCTCTATCCTGTATACAATATAGGTATAACAATCATTGTTTTTTAAAAATATTCCATGTACAGACTCAGCTGAGATACTGTTTTATTACATGTATAGATTTTACATATAGACCTTCTCCGTAAATCACTCTATCTATTTAAAACAATTGCATCAAAATCCATTGCCTACTTTTAAATATTTAAGCATACATAGAGATAGACAGACATGAGACATATTTTATACTATGTAGTGATTAGCTGTTGCCCACAGCTTCACACACAATTTTATTTTTTAACTTTCTACATCCAACTAAAAAACTTAAAACAAAAAAATATCATCTTTCAATTATTTAAAGATAAAAAGATGTCTTTTGTTAATAATAATTTTACTCAAAGATCATCCCGTAAATTCAGAATCTTGAAATTTGGTACAAAGCAACACACATAAAGGAACACCCCTTTCCTCATTTAAGCGTAAAGGTAATAAATTGAAATTCACATCAAATACTCAGGTGCATAATATATACCTTTAATTTGAATGTCGCACTGGGCGAGCATTTGCGTAGTTGCTTTACCACATCGACAAATAGCGAGGCTTGGGTTTGAATCCCGACAGGGATAGGCTTTTGTGTGATGAATATAGACATTCGCATTTCTGGGTGTAGGTGTTCATTAAATTTATTCTGGAATTTATTATATATGTATTTCTATGTATAATATTGTTGTCTTACACCCATAGCACAAGCTAATAATTTGCTTACTTTGTGGCTAGATATGTAGAATATGTGTGATTTGTCCAAGGCTATTTATTATGTATAATCTTTGGGGGTCATCGG
>DVZN01001248.1:0-10529 GCA_018237365.1 Caria ino melicerta
GTTTGTTTGTAATTAATATTAATATGCAATGCAATATGTATATGTTTGTAATGAGAAATATGCGAAATAAATAAATGAAATTACTTATAACAATTAAGACTCGATTGAATTGTTTATTTACTAACTGTTGTAAGCGCGGCATTGACTAGACGGGCATGCACGCGAGCAGATCTGCTGATATGCCCGTCGGACTTCGCTACTATAGGTCTGTGTGTGAAATTCCTACACCAAACAGACATTAGGTAGACCTAATGGCGGTGCTTCTGCTGTACACAGACTAACTATTTTTAAGTTATCGCTGTCTGCCTTCAACTTACAGAAAAGGAAAGAGACGAAACGAGTTTAGTGCTGCCATATTAGAATGCTTAAAAATTTGTATTAACGTTTAGTCTATGCAACACTTAAAATCTTTGCAAGTTTGAACATGCTTACTGATTTCACAGCGCTTAATATGTCCCGTCTCTTTTTATTCTTATTTGGTTGAAGGGAGATAGCAATGGTGCTGATTCTTCTTTACACCTATTAAAGTATTTTTAAGTTATCGCTGTCTACCTTCAACTTACAGAAAAGGAAAGAGACGAGACGAGATTAGTGCTGCCAAGTTAGAATTGTATTAACGTTTAGTCTATGCAATGCTTAAAATCTTTGCAAGTTTGAACATGCTTACTGATTTCACAGCGCTTAATATGTCCCGTCTCTTTTTATTCTTATATGGTTGAAGGGAGATAGCATTGGTGCTGATTCTTCTATACACCTACTAAAGTATTTTTAAGTTATCGCTGTCTACCTTTAACTTACAAAGAAAGAAAGAGACGAAACGAGTTAAGTAGTGCCAAATTAGAATGCTTTAAAAATTGTATTAACGTTTAGTCTATACCTCGGGATACAACGTTCATAATATTTGCAAGTTTTTACGTGCTTACTAATTTCACAGCGCTAAATATGTCCCGTCTCTTGTTATTGTTATTAGGTACCTGGTTGACCGAGCTTTGCTCGGTTTTTTTTGTAGAACGTATTTTTTGAAAATTATATTTAGTATGAATTGCATACTGATCAAATATGGATAATGTTCTTCGATCCTTCACGTTCGTCACTGAGAAGCTTCAAAAATATACTAGAAAAATCTCAAAGAAGTAATACCGTCACTGTAAGACAAAATAGCAGTATTTATGAACGGATTAATTTCTTGTATCAAAAAGCTTCATCTAGTATCGAGTAGAAAGAGTTTTTACTTTGTATCCCAGCTTTGCCCTCATCGGTGTAGATGGCGCTGATATGTAGTTTCTTAAAACGCGGTTTGAAACCGCATTTGAAACGGTTTTTCATGGGAACCGAGCTTTTCTCGGATCTGGAACCTTCGGCTCAAGGAATCATATAATACGATTCCTTGAGCCGAAAAACCCCTAATCTATAACTTTCATGAAAATCGTTGAAGCCGTTTCCGAGATCCTGATTACACACATAAGAATATATATACAAGAATTGCTCGTTTAAATAAATTTGATAATTTATAGTCGTACAAGCTCACGTATTTGGTTGTATTTAAACAATATATCATTGATTTGAAATAAATATAAATTAAATGAAATGAAAACTGCTTATCTATACATAAAATAATACTAAATCTGCACATGAGATATTGTAAAAAATACAATGACTGCTACGTATAACATATGCTATTGTTGACAGATACAGAACCCAAAACTTGCTTGAAGACCAAAACGAGGTTAATTTAATTATTTTCTGTTTGTCTGTTCATTTTTGACAAAAAAAATTCTAATAGATTTTTATCTCATAGCCCAGGTCAACATTTGGGATAACTTTTAATACAGGAAAATCTTTCTTATTTTGTATAGAAAAAAGGCACTTTTTATAATATTGGAGGGCAAAGAAACTGTGGTAGAAACCACACACACAGGGGTTAATGGCGCGGTGCCAACTCAGGGTCGGGATGTAAAAGTAAGTTTACTGGCTAACTTCGTCCAAAACGGAAAAAAATAAAGACAATCACTGACTTTATTGCGGCAGTAATAAGAACGGTAGTGGTACCAAACAGAGCGAGCCGCTGCGTAACCTCTACCTAAACTTTCGAGGATATATGGGCGTGACGTGAGGATATATTTATTTATTTTTAACCTATTGCAGTCCATTGCTGGATGGAGGTCTCCTCAAGACCACACCATAAACCCCAATCTCTCGTTTTCGCCATCCAATCTTTACCAGCTGCACTCTTCGAGTCGTCGGTCCACCTAGCTGGCGGACATCCAACACTATGTTTACCGAGCCGTGTCCTCCATTCAAGAACCCGTATTCCCACCGGCTATCGACTGCAACAGATTTGATCAGCCCACTGCCACCTCAGTTTGCTACACTTCCAGTGTTAAACTTTATTGTATTCGGTAAATAGCCAGTAGACTTACGTAACATCTCGGCCACAAGACAGCGATAACTGCTATGATGTCTTCAGGTGACGGTTTTCTTTTCCCATCAATAGAGACGTGTGAGTATATGCATGCATACCATGAAACATTGCTTTGATGGAATATGTGGGTGTAAATATGAATAAATATGTGGAGGAAGCTAGGCAAGTATGTAGGAGTCGTGACACTTGGCACTCGAATCTCTCTGCCTATTCCGTAAGTTACTTGGCGTAAAGATATTTATGTATGTAAATATGAATAAATCATGAGGTATGGTTCACTAAGAGGTAGAGCTTCGCGACGGCACATCCGAGTAAAATGGTACCACCTACCTATTCCTGTCGCCACAACGTCAGTGCTTGCCGTTGATAAGTTCCGCTTGGAGGGTAAGGTAGTCAGTAAACTTACTTTTGCACGAGGCCTAAAATCCCGGTCTCAGGTTAGCAACGCACCATTACCACCTTTGGTGTCTATAAGCGGCGTGAATTTCTTACCATCGGGAAATCTGTCTGCTTATTTGCCTTCCAATATTACATAAAAAACAATATATGTATAATTTTGCACCCGTAAGTAGTTCACCGGATCTGCTAGTAGGATATAATTTACACTCATGTTTTCCACCATGTTGGTACGGGCTCCTTTGCAGAACAGATCATCTTTCTTTCTGCCAAGCAGCTTGTTATTATAAAATAATAATCATAGATTATTGATTACCGACTCAGGAACTGGCCATTGGTCTCATTACTATTTAATTTCAGTGAAAATCCTTACTAATAGGTATTTTGCATATTGGTAAGCCTTTATGATTTCGGTGGATACATTATTTTATTTTAGTGTTCAGTTTATTAATTTAAGAGAAAAGTCATGTGTGCTGCTACAAAGTGCTGCTACATTTTTTAACACACAAGTTTTCAATTTACAAATTATCTAGATAGTATAAATACGTTCATTGTAAAATCTAATATGCGCAATATTAGGATTTACAATGAAATATAATTTAAATGTAAATAAAAATGGGCAATTGCATTAATATAATGAAAATACAACTTGAATTTTCAATATGAATTTATGAAAAGTTGACAGTCATTTAAAGTATAAACTAAATTCCCCCAAAATGAGATCGTAATATCTTGGTAAAAGCAACAACAATATTGGGATCTCACTTGTGTAGTTTAATATAAATAGCTCCAAGGTAGGCAGTAAATTTCAATCAGTGACCGGATATGAATACCGGCCCTCGGACGGCGGTGACACTGTCCAGTTGTTCAGGTAATTGGTTTGGGCGGTTAACACGGAATCTCGCTTCCCGGCACACTCACTGATACCGACGTCGTATTTTACCTGCGACTCTAGGATATCTACGTAATTGTGAGATAATAGGGATATAATTATAAACATCACTAGCTGTTGCCCGAGACGTCGTTCGCGTGGGTCACTTTCAACCACCAGGTCACCAGGTTAATCGGGCCTGGTATACAACTCAATGTGCCCTTTTTGCAGTTTATGGGGAAAGAAGTATATTCTCGGAATAAAAAGAATCCTAAATGTTGACCCGGCCTATAAGCTACTAACATACAAAATTTGCTATGCGTGGTGGAGACGATTGGGCAGGCTAGGAAGGGATGAAATGGGGCAGTTAGTGTGCTATGAGATGGAAATAGGACAATGAGGAATGAGACACATGGGGAAAAAGACATCAATTCTCAAGTGATGAATATGGTGGGGATGGTGGTGTTGGTGGGGATGGTGGGAATGGTAGTGGTAGAATGGTGGTAGTGGGGATGGTCTCCCCATCACCCCCAACCAGTCCCCACCCTCCTCTATTTGTAGACTACTTTTATCCCGTTCAATTTAGGGCGGGATTGCGTGAGGTTGGGTGGGGCAAAGTGGAGTGAAGTCAAGTCAAATGACCTCGAGAAGAGTTTGTTAAAAATAAAAATTCGTGCGAAGCCGCGGGCAACAGCTAGTGTACAATACGTAACAATCATTGTTTAAAAAAATATTTCGTGTACATAGCTGAGTTACTGTTTAATTATATGTATTGATAGATAGCCGAACGCACGTCTTATATTTTTACTAGTTTTCCGCCCACGTTTTTGCCCGCATCGGATTCGGTTCTCGCGATTAATATATAATACATATTACATACATTTATGCAAATGCCTATCCAAATTTTAAACACGTACTTACCGCACTTAGCTTAAATTGATGAAAAAAAAATTTGGCGTTTATTTAGACCACACCAGTTCGATCCAAAACTATGACAGAGGACTTGCATACTTGCCTACAACTCTCCACATTTATTACCTTTTTTATACAAACACGTCGGTCACGGAGACTCTTGACATATTCACAATATTTTAAATGTGTACTTCTTAATTTTGCATATTGCATATCTTAATTATAAATGCGAAAGTTTGTAAGGATGTGTGTATGTTTGTTACGCTTTCACGCAAATACTATTGAATCGATTACGATGAAATTTGGTATGTAGGTAGCTGAAAACTCAGAATAACACATACGCTACTTTTTATGCCGGAGTTCCCGAGGGATCGGGACTTACACGGGAATAACGAGAATTTATTTTATCCCACGCGAATGAAGTCGCGGGCAACAGCTAGTATTTTAAAATCATAAGTATTAATATTATGACTATTTTAGTACTTATTTATGAACATATTCTCAAGAAACTATTAAAATTATAATTAAATTTTAGTAGTACGTTCGAGAAATAGCGCAACACTTTATTCGACGATTTTGATTAAGTTAAACAATGTACACAGCACTGCGAGGGTTTCTTTAACTAATTAAAACCATTTACAAATTCAACATTATTCCTAATAATTTATTTTGAGGACAGAATTCTGCTAACCCAAACCGACAATTATTTATTGCGGACTTACCGAGCGCTAACCATTGTAAATTATTTAATTTTGCTGCCTCGAAACGGAACATAACACTACCCTCTAAATCAAAACAGCGACATCTTTTAATCAAATTGTAGAACTGTAATTTTAATGTAATTCCCTCTATTGGTCAGGGCTCTCTATGTAGAATAAACATCTGCCTGCATGCCAGAGAACTCTTAAGAGGCGAGCATGGGTTACAAGAGTATTCACCAAAAAGGCCTGTTGTGGTAGAGTCGATACCCGAGCAAGTTGCTTAACAGAACAGCTAAGGTGGTGGATTCTCATTTGCTACCTTACTTATTCTTGCCGCGATAATGACAGTGTTTGACTCTGTTGTGTCCCGGTATAAGGGTAGGGCAGCCGATAGGTACAGTTCCACATTAGGCCAAGCCACACCGCTATAGAACAGCAACGATTCCGTGTTGTGGTATGTCGCAGAAACAATGATTAAAATCATTTAAACACAGTAAAACAACAAATGCCAGCTTTAAAGGCACTTAAATTTCTCAAATTTTAACGGCACTAAAGTGTAAGCATAATATTTTCTCAAATATAAAAAGTTGAGTTCTTGGGTAAAAAAACCATAAAAAGCATTAAATAAAACTAAGAATTTAATTGAGGACCTCATCGCTTATTGGGAAATCTTCACCAAATTATGTTTGAAACAGAATTATATTATCTATGTTATGTTTACTTTTATTTAGGACTAGCTGCCCCGGCGAACTCCGTTCCGCCAACATTGCGTCAATATTAGAGGACAAATCCAAAACCACAAAAATAATAAAAAACTATTCCAGTCGTTCTTGAGTTATACCTACTTGCCCGTTTGCCTCCTCTCATCTTAATATATATAAATCTCGTGTCACAATGTTTGTCCTCAATGGACTCCTAAACCAATGAACCGATTATAATAAATTTATTTGTCTGTTATTATTTGACAGTCACAATTATCTGTTAACTCCAAAAGATTCTAACAAATGTCGATACTTTTCGTCTGGATTGAGTAAGTAATCAATAGATGGCGCTGCTATGGTAAACCGACATTTGTCTATATAATAAAAAATAACCGTGCGAAGCCGGGGCGGGCCGCTAGTAATAATATAAAATGCAACAAGAAAAAAAGAAAAAAAAAAAAGCTTAACATAATATAAATCGGACAAAATTAATAGAAACCCACAAAAAAAAATACATAATTTCATTACTTTCTGCTAATTAACAATAATAAAGACTGCAATAGGCTAATGACTAACAGCCGGTTTCAATACTTAATTTTGCCTACTGTAGACAGAGCTGTCTCCACTTTTTATATGGAGAGATTAGATAGCACTATATCGACAGTAGGCCAAATCTATTATAGATTGAATACTGAAATCGGCCGTAAATGATACAGATATATCACGGACTCGCGACTGGGAGAAGCGTTCTCGTCCAAACCACGTGTGCTCCTACTGTGGCAAAGGCTTCGACAGGCCCTGGGTGCTGAAAGGGCATCTCCGCTTACACACGGGAGAGCGCCCCTTCCCCTGCCCACATCCTCAGTGTGGAAGGACGTTTGCCGATCGGTGAGAGGAAATACTCCCTAAGTTATGATTTAAAGGCATTTTTGTGGTATGGTAAGACTGATTCCCTGATGGTAAGGATTACACGTCGCCTATAGGCACCAAATATTATGCATTACCAACTGGATCAGAAAATAAATCTATACACAAAAATACAAATTGGATTGTCTCTTTGTAATATTAAAAACACCTCTTTTTACTAAATACACGGTACACATACCAAAATAACATTTTCTGGAACGTCTGGACCGATTTTGATGTGACTTTCACTGACAGATAACTGATGTTATAGCGGATAGCATAGCCTACTTTTTATATTAAGAATTATGGTTCCGGGAAAAAATTAAAATTGATTAAATTTTGTTAAAGACCCACGCGAGCGAAGTCGCTTGTTTCAGCTAGTAATTAATAGACTTGAGGTTGTAATGTTAGCCACAATGTTAAGCCTAATGTGTAAGCTTTGAAGTTTTGTTGTTAAGGCTTTGAAACCTTTGAATGCTGTAATGATTCAACGATAAAACTAGTTGCTTGATTGAAATTCTAATGAAAGGACTAGTTGGGCAATTAAACGGCTATTTCAATAACTTGGCTGCGACACGTATACCAAGTGTCGGTTAACTGGCCTGTCTCACCATCACTAGCTACACTGTCTCTGTTGAGTGACATTTTACTCTCTCGCCACTCTATACAGTGTGTGTCATTAAGGTATTAGGTTTGAATGAGAGCTTATTGATCAAGCCAAGGATGCGTATTGAAATGGAGGTTTGGCGAGGACGTATTGTAGCAATTTTAGCCCTTTAAATTTACTTAGTATAAGCTATTAATTGGCCCTCCGGCCTGATGGACCGACGATTTAAAAAGGGCAGCTGGTAGTGATTGGATGATGCAAGCGGGAGATCGTGTCCTGTGGCATACTTTGCGGGAGGCCCACGTCCAGCAGTGGACAGCAATAGGCTGATGTATGTAGCTTTAAGCATTGATTTTTGAAAAGAGCAACTGTGAGGTTTCTTGCCGGTTCTTCTCAAAAACTACCTTATGAACCGGTGGTAGAGTCGTTTCGATGATCTATAAACACTTGCATCTGTGGTCAGTTGTGTTGGTGTCCAACTTGACGCGAGAGGTCCCGGGTTCGATTCCCCACAACTTTTTCTCTTTGAGTTTTTTTTTATTTTTTTCTGAAAAATATCCCAGGCGGATTGGATTTGTGCCTGATTGGCGACGGACTTGCCACACGTTACATCATGGGACTTAATATCGTCTGCTAATCGTGGTGAATAATAATATGTGCCTATGCCTACCCTTTCGAGGATATATGGGCGTAATGCAATTATTTACAAACACTTCCAATAAGTTTGCATGGAAAATAAAAATATTTTGATTATGCGAGCAATTTCTAGTTGCAGTAAAATTTTCAGGTCTAACCTTCGCGCCCACCAAAGGACCCGTGGTCACCATTCGTGGCAGTGGCGGTGTAACCAGTGCGGGAAGGCCTTCAGCCAGAACCGGTATCTTGAGCGGCATAGGTCCGACGCGTGCTTGAAGTACAAGTAAGCCAAATTACTGTTAGTAAAAAATATGAAACTAGGCACAGAAGTAGCCTTACGTCCAAGAAAACGTTCACTGGCATTATACATCATAAAAGCGTAGAAGAGTGAATTCTGTGACGAGTTGGCAGGCTGGGGATAGTACAAATGGGGTAGTAAATGTGCTATTGAATGGAGATGGGTGGAGAGTGGCGGAGATGGTGGTGATGGTGGTGGGAATGGTGGTGGTGGTGCGGGTTGAGGTGGTGGGATGGTGGCGGTGGGGATTGATTTTGATGGCCCCACCATCCCCAGTCCCCACCACTCCCAACCAGTCCCCACCCTTCTCCATTTGTAGACTACTTTTTATCCTGTTTAATTTAGGACGGGATTGCGTGAGGTTGGGTGGGGTGGAGTGAAGTCAAATGACGTCAAGCAGAGTGTTAAAAATAAAAATGCGTGCGAAGCCGCGGACTACAGCTAGATTTCACTAAAGTGCTGTGTACACTCGCATCTTTTAAATATATCTAATAACTTTAAACGAGCAATTCTTATATAATATATCATCAGGATATCGGTTATACATAATGTTGCCTGGGATTGGATTAGTGCCCGACGGGCTTGCCACCCGACACATCAAGGAACCAAATATCGTCGGCTAATCGTGGGTACAATATATACCTATGCCTACCCTTTCGAGGATATAAGGGCGTGATGATATTTATTTATAAAATTACTGGTCACCAAGTGTTGAGTCATTGTCTCAACTCTCAACGAAACCACAGCAACTACAACGCGACGGCGCGCGGCTACGAAAGGGGCCAGCTACGCGGAAAAAGGATCGCCGCCCGCACCTGCACTTCGAAGATTTGGACATCCGCGAGCCTACGTAACGGACATTTTTGCGCACGCGCGACTTACCAATTACGTACATTTTATAATTCCGTAGACGCGACAATATACGGTGTCTCTGGACTCTGCTTCTTCACTATATTTTTACTAGGTGGTAGAGCTTCGCAGCGGCTCGCCCGGGTAGAATGGTACCACGGCCTTAACTTTTCCTGCCGCCATAACGTCAGTACTTGCCGTTGACGTGATTTAGTGTAGTGTAAGGAGGGTATATTTACTTTTGCACGAGGCCTAACATGCCGGCCTCAGGTTGGCGGCGCACCATTACCACCTTTGGTGTCTATAGGCGGCGTGAATTTCTTACCATCAGGAAATCCGTCTGCTTGTCCGCCTTCCAATATTATAAAAAAAAAACATTTCAAAGCAACTTTGAATTACACAGAAATAAATGTTCCTAGTTGTTAGAAAACCCTTTTGTTTGATGCTTGAAGGATAGTTTTACAAAGCTACATACATTCATATTGTGACATCTAATTTAATCACTCTTGGAGCAACTGAACTAATTTTTCCTCTATTTTATCACGTATTTTTTTTGAAATGACAATAGTTGCCAGCCAGAGCGGCTTCGCAATGACACCGGACGTTTGTTGGCGAGCAGAGTGCTCACCCCGAGGGTACATTATTTAAGGGTGGGACTCCTATAACGCCCACACTAAGGATTGCCTCATGCGAGACCGGATCTCGGCTTAGTACTGCGTTCTGACTACTGGTGGGCGGGGTATCGTTGGTTGTGTAATCTATTTATATACAATCAATTGATATAGGTAACTACATAGTGTAAAATAAAGACTGTCTGCCCCTTTGTGTGCTAAGATCTTTAAAACTATGCAACGGATTTTGATGCGGTTTTTTTTATTGATAGAGTGATTCAAGTGGAAAGTTTATACGTATATGTGTTACTCGCCTATAAATTTACATTAAAATGCAACTAATTTTATATACTACATAGTATAAAACAAAGTCGCTTTATCTGTCTGTCCCTATGTCCTTATGTATGCTTAGATCTTTAAAACTACGCAACCGATTTTCATGTGTATTTTTTAATGGATAGAGTGATTGAAGGGGAAGGTTTATATGTATAAAATTTTAGAGACATACTGATAATTTTAGAGGTTTCTAATGTGATGTCTGTGAGAGATTCTGTAGTATCACAATCGATTATGTTTTTAAAGCGTAACGATAAACTCATTTGGTAGGTGCACGTAAATG
>DVZN01001249.1:0-10527 GCA_018237365.1 Caria ino melicerta
TTTTCAGAAAAACTGAAAAAACTCATAGAGAACAAGTTGCCTGACCCAGGAGTTGAACCCAGGACCTCTCGCGTCAATGTCGAACACCGACACCACTAGACCACAGAGGCGATCCATTTTCTTTTTTTATATTTTCATTTACTATTTGTGCTATCTTTGTCCACTTGTTGCTGGCAATATTAGCAAAAATACATTTTTTTTTTGCTTGTTTTATATCTTAAGTTTTTTTTAAACTTTTAGTTTATTACATATCATTTGCATGATTTTTTAGTTAAGTATTGTAATTGATAACATATGTACAATGTACCCACAAGTGTACCATCTTTCGACAACACCTGTCTACAGGTTTTGCTGGAGGAGATCTTCTATGGAGATAAGCTCACCTTTGTACCTTATATATTTGTGTATGTACATAATGAGTTAAATAAAATAAATAAATGTTACTAAGAAACTGTATTTTACAATTTTCATTTTAAGTACTGTATCCATATCTTCTGTCCTAGCATCATCCCGTTTCTACATATCAGACGATACTGGGGTCGACTATGTAATTTGGAGGATTTGACAAGATCGCCGGTTTTTCTATATATTTTATACTTTTACTATTCATATTACCTACATATTGAGGTGGTAAAAATTTTGTGAAGGGGTTCCTCGTCATAGAAACGTTAAGAATCATTACTATAGTATAGTAAAATTGTTCTTATTCCTTGTGTGATATAAAGAATTTATAGCTTCAGTTAATGACGCTCTATTAACCTAAAATTAACTTATTTACATATATTAATACATACCTGCGAAGCTATTTGAGACATCCAAAACTCCCTTTGCTCTCCAACAGCCGAGAAGAACTCCAACGACACGTTTCTGGTTACCAATTTTACCCATTCGATTAAAATGGTCCACTACACTCAGTAACACTAGTGGATGAACCACTACCTTGGTTGTGATTATTTCTTGACCTGGCATGATGAATTTCTTTTTATTGCCTTTTTATCTTAAAAGCAATGTGCTTCTTTTACAATAATTAACAATATTAAAATAACTCAAAAACAATGAGAATTAATTTTTAAGGGTGTTTGGATCAGAAATCAGAATGACAGTTTTAATTTGTGACAGTCATTGTCACAGATTGTATTCTATTTTTTTAAATGGTAACTTCCAAATTTAAGAAAGATAGTGATTCTGAGAATAGATTTATGATATAAGGATTCTGCCAATATTAATTAGTACCTACCATACCTGCCATGGTAATAGGCACTTAAATAATGCGTGAATATTCGCAGCGAAAGGAGCAGTAAATTTTTCGTTCTTAATATTTTTCTGATTATCCCCGAAGCGGAGGTAATGCTTAAACATTCGAAACCAATTGTGAAAAACGAGGTCATTTCGAATTATAAAAATGTGAATTTTATCTGTAACGATATAGAAATATGATAAGTCTAGAACCCGATATAGAAATATGATAAGACTAGAACGAAGAAGAGGTTAACTACAGAAAATGAGTAGGTACCTATTAAATAATTAAATGAAATATTTTGGTAATCAAATCCATAGAAAATACTCAATGGATAAATAAAAAGGGCATAGTATGATATATAACTTGAATATGTCCTTAGTTTAAAGCTTTTAACTTGATAATAATTGTTTATCACTAATTGTTAATTACTATTTTAGTAAAAAAAGATTAAATCTAAATAATGTTATTAGAGGATTAATTTTAAACCTACTAATAATAAAAATATTAAATTAATTAATTTAATGTATCACGAAGCTAACTGCTTCATTTATGATTTATGGCCTAATTCATAAATGAAGCAGTTAGCTTATTACTTACATTAAATTATTTAATTTAATGCCTCCAAGATAACGGACATGACACCTTGACTCATTTTTGATGCAAAAACTCGTTTGGAAAACAAGCGTGGCATTATATCGCCAGTGTAATGGACATTTTTGTATCGGGAACGCTTCGGAGCGGAGTATTTAACAATTAAATATATTTATATTTGGAGAGGTTTAGTAAGGTTTTGGTAGGGTTTAGGTATTCTATATTAATTCATTTTTTTAGCATAATTAACCCTTCGTCTGATTAGCATCACATCGCCCTTCGCCTGTTTTGCATTATCATAACAACGATTTAGCATATATGTTGTTAAAACTGTTGGCAACACTGTATGCATTAGTAATTAATAATGTAGTACTCTAATTAGTCTGTGTTAATAATTAATAAAGAAGTGTTTACCCATTGTTTACCTGTGGTGTTTACGGAACCACAGCACGGAAGTGAATTTCAATTTTCAATAATTTTAGTTAATGTATGATACATAACTAAAACAGACTGATGCTATTAATTTAAATTAATTAAATTAGTATAACAAATTTAAAATGAGTGTCACAGTGCCTACAATAGCTCTAGATAATTTGTTAGATCTTAGGTAAATATTTGTAAAATGTACACATTTAGCACAACATATTTTCTTGAAATAGATCATTTTAAGTGTTTTTTTAGTTATATTTTATTTATTCTCTGACCTCTGTCTAGAAATGAGTTGTGGAAATTAGTAGGTTAGAAATTTATATCATAGCTATAGTTGTAAAAAAAATGTTTACTTTGTTTTTTCTTCAAAACTTCAACTCTTCCTTTAACTACACACTAATGACATTAAATAGTCAGTAATCAGGCGATAGGAATCTTCTAATTATCTTACATTAGAAAGTCCTAATAATATTTGATGTATGTAATTTTTTCCAGTAATATTTTAACCACTGGGTCTACTCTTCAAATAAATAATGATTACAATGAAGTAGAACATCTTCCGAACCTATCCAAGTTGGACAAGAATGATATTATTGGGGAACCAGTAGAGTCTTTTGAAATGCTTGAACAACAACTGACCTCTGTGGATGAAACAGGCTATGTTAAAAAAAAGATTTTAAATGAAGGAGGAGGTCTACCTATAGCAAAAGATAGCACTGTATCTGTGGTATATTCTGGCTATTTTGAAGGAGACCAAGATCCCTTTGATATTACATCTAACAAACCCTTAGTATGTAATTTATTCAGTACTAATTTCTTAATTCTGATAGATTTGGGTAAAGCCTGAGAAGCCGATTGACCTGTGCTCACCCTAGACAGTTTTGCAGTCATCATTTTTCACAAATGCACCAACAGAAGTATAAGTTTAAAATATAGTATTAACTGTTTAAAGGGTAGTTTTTAGAGATATTATTTCAAGTACAAAGGCATGGGTTATTAAAAAAAAAGGTTTTTAAAATGTCAGTAAATACTTAAATGATCTAAAAATTTGATTATTTACAGGTTATAAATTTGCAAGAGTCTGGTCTGCTACCAGGCTTACAAATAGCAGTAGAATCAATGTTGGTTGGAGAGATGGCAGTATTTTTATTATCCTATAATGTTATGTATGGTAAACTTGGAATTCCTCCTAGAATTAAACCTCAAGCAGATTGTGTCTTTTATATAAGACTTATCAAGAGTATATTAATTCCGTAAGATTTTATTATTATCTAAAAAATAAATAAATATTGTCATGCCTATATACCCTCGAAAGGGTAGGTTCTCTGCCTATCCTTTCGAGGATATATGGGCTACCCTACATACATACTAGTATGCACTCACGATTAGCCAATATTAAATCCCATGATGTGACAGGTGACAAGTCCATCTCCAAACAGGCAAAAATCCAGTACCAGGCAACATTATGTTTTTCAGAAAAACTGTTATAGTTGCCCGACCACACATAACAAGTTGCCCATCCCGGGCCTCTCGCGTTAAAGTTGTACACCAGCACCACTCGACCACAGAGGTGATTTTTATTATCTTATTTAAAAATACAAGTACAAATTATTAAACAAAAAACAGTTTGTGAGCAGTGGTATAGCTATTTATCATACCTAAGTAGCCTGTTTATTTCTCTACATGCCAGGGTTCTTGTCCATCTATGACACTGTTTGTGTACATTAAATATAAAAGTGCATTCACATTGTTTTTTTAAAGAATACAGCAAATAAACACCCAAGTCTCTTGTTCAGATAAAATCATAGCTTATGTTTGTGATAGACATGTTGCTCTCCTGTGGCTGTGTTGAGTGTTAAGCCTAATGTGCAAGTCTACTGGCTACCTTACTCTCCAGACTGGGATGACTGCCAAACACTGATGTGGCTGCAGAGGTGGATGCCTACCCAGGTAATTGATGCACAGCAGTCTACCACCAGTGGGCTTGTGATGACTCATTTAACATTTGCTGAGCTCGTAGCTTCTTGGCAGGGACGCCAATGCTGTATTCAATATAGGAGACCTGGACCAACACGGGATTGGTTTTTTTTAATAACTTTATTGTAAACATATTAAGTAAAGAATCATGCTAAAACTTTATTCTATTGGGCCATTAAAAGCTAGTGAGACATAATCAATTTTCTGAATCACTTTGTTATGCTAAAAACATAGCATTATTATTTCAACTAATTTTTCCAATTGGACTCCTGTTGCAGGCTAAATTTTCTCATCATCCACTAATAAATTTGCTATTTTATACTGAAATGAACTGTTTTTTTTTTCAGACCAATTAACTTTTCTGAAGAAAATATATTTAACAGGGTTCATAAAGAAATAAAAATGTTGTATACATCTGGAGAAGTATTGTATAAATCAAAGAATTTTTTAGGCGCAATTCAACTTTTTAGGAAAGCTGTTAATATGTGGTACAAATGTCGATTAGCAGATGAAAAAGAGGAATTTATACAAAGCAAATCACTTGTCAAATTATACACAAACTTGGCCATTTGTTATAATTTAACTAAGCAGCCTTTAAAAGCGTGTATTGCTTGCAATGAGCTCAATAGATTAAATTGTTTATGGAATAATGGAAAAGTTCTCTTTCAAAATGCAAAAGCACTACGAATGATTGGACAATTAGATGAAGCTGAAAAGAAATTAAAAAGAGCTGCTAAACTTATATCAGATAAAAAAGGTGAAATTCAAGCTGAATTGAATACTATAGAAAAAGCTCGAAATACTCTGTGTGAAACTACATTAATAGCAGAAGAAGCAAATTCATCAGTCAATGATTGCTTTAAAGAAGAAATAAATAGTTTAATTAAGGAATATAAAGAAAGTACTGATTTATATAATATAACTCTTCCTCCTGGCTTAAGTAATGCAGAAATTGAATATATACATGAAGTGTGTCTGAAAGAAAATTTAGCCTTTAATAAAATTGAGCAGTGTTATTCATTAGATAGAGACAATATAGCTTCAGAATTAGGAGTGACTATAACCCCTGAGTTACTTTAGTGCAAATTTCTGTTAAGTCTAAGAATAATTTACATTTTTTGTAAATATATATTTTAAGAACTAATAAAAGTCAAATTCAACAAAGTATACTTTATTATTTAATTATAACTATTAATCTAACACAGGACTACAATAGAAACCATACCTAGCTTCGAAAATGCGAACTTCTTAAAATTATGTAAATACAAATGCTTTTCAGTTTTATTAATTAGCGTTTTAGAATATTTAATTTTGAGTAGGAAGGTTTAATAACACATTTTGGCCTTGAGGTAAGTATGTAACATTTCGTGATTTTGATAGTTGGTATGCAATGTCTTCAGCCGCTTCAATTCTTCTCAATTCTACAAGACCTTCACCAGCACTTCCAAAGGATTTTGCAAGGAGTACAGCAGCCTGTGCATCTCCTTCGGCTGTTATAATAGCAGCTTTCTTTTGTTGTTCTGCTTTCTCTACTAAAAATCTTGCTTTCTCTGCTTCTTGTTGTGCGACTTGTTTCAATTCAACAGCTTGTGTAAATTCTTTACCAAATGTCAAATGGGTTATAGAGATGTCATCAAGGATTAACCCAAACTGTCCTGCTCTTTCAGTTAAGCTCTCACTAACTTTCTGGGAAACTACCTGAAATGAATAATACCAAAAAAATATTAAAATTAAGCATAGACATTGTATCACAAGATCAATAAGTGATTAAAACGTCAATTATTGTGTGGCCTTGTTGATCTATGTTTTTTTATAATATTGGAAGTCGAAATGAGTAGACATATTCCCTGATGGTATGAAATTCATGCTACTTATGGACACTAAAGTTTGTAATGGTGAGTTCCCAATAATAATAGGTCAACCTGTTAAGCCCTCATGCATATGGAAGTTTACCAGCTACCTTTACCTTCAAACCAGAACATGTCAATGGTCGTACTGTCGTAATGGCGACAGGAATAGGTGAGGCAGTGGTACTAAGCACGCAAGTTGCTGTGCAACTCTACCACTTATTTGTTATCATATCACCTACATACTGAAAAAAGTTTGGGTGTGAGTCTTGACAGACAGGCCATTGTGTGATGGGTATTTAGTTATAAATTTGAAGGGATTTCCTATTTAAATTATCAGTTTGAATTGTTTTATATAGATATGATAGCTAACAAGCACACAGCTTTTATACATGCATTTCTGTCTTAAAGCTGCAATGATAGCCCTTTTGTACAAATTAACCGTCAATTCTACTCTTAAGACTGAAAACGAGCCAATTACTGGTATTTTGACAGCATAAAAGCATTTGACAGAATAAGAAAGTTTTTGGAATCTATAAGCAGGGTGAATTTTTTACCATGAGGGAATCCATTTGCTTGTTTGCCTTCTAATATTATAAATAGTGTGATTAGTGGTTCCGAGTGTTAGTGCCATGCTATGTACACCTGATTGTATGTAGCCGTATGGGCTGGCATGCCCGGAGAATGTATCACTCTCTCACATAAGACCAGTGCGAAGTAGCAGCTTTCTGCTGTGTTTCGTCTGGTTTGTAAAAGTCTCGGAGGCCCACTTCTTCTTCCAAATTTGGGGCGGGTATTTAAAAGGTCCGCAATGCAATTGCAATGGCCCTGGTGTTGAAGTTTTTCGTGGGCGGTATTGATCACTTACCATCAGGTGACCTACTTGCGTGTTTGCCTCCTACTAAAAAATAGAGTTAAGATGCAGTTGTTACCTCTCTCTGTGTAATAAGTTCTCCTGCATCAAACTGTGCCACTACTGCTTTGAGTACTTCACCAGTAATAGACGGCAGTACTCTTTCATCATAATCTATTCCAAGGATTGTGTATATTTTTGGAAGCTCGTCAGGTACTGGCCTGAATAGGATACGGAGTGTGATGTTAACATTCTGAAGATCTGAAAGTACATACATATATTGATATTAGTGACTTACTGGATATCCATGTTTTCACATAAACAAAAATGATCAGTAGGTATTTTTCTAGAAACTTTTTGGTGTAACGAACGTATTTTAACAATGTGATAATCAGGTTTAGTTTCCAATATTATTGCCAATTATCACCTCTGTGGTCGAGTGGTGTCAGTGCCCGACTGTGATGCAAGAGGTCCCGGGTTCAATTCCTGGTTTGGGTAATTGTCCTATTCATGAGTTTTTTTGCAAAACATAATGTTGCCTAGGATTGGATTTATGCTCGATTGGTGACAGACTTGCCACCTCTCACATCATGGGACCAAATATTGTCAGCTAATCTTGGGTACATACTAGTATGTAATGTAAAAAAATATAGCCCATATTGCAATCTACCCCAGCTTTGCACGGGTGTATTGTTTCAATAGTTTGAAATTCCCAGCTTATTTTCTACCATAATAAATATATATATCATGGGATGTAATATACATGTAAGCATTCTTGGATTTTTCAGTACTAGATCAAATGGGTCAATATTTTTCTTTATTAAACTTAATGAAATTTTGGTTTTTCTGTACTATATGTATTATACATATAAACGTTTCTCATGAATCACTCTTGCTAAAAAAATCTAAGCAAATAGTAAAAGCAACTTTATTTTATACTATGTAAGGCATGAGTTAAATCATAGTTTACCTTTACTTCCTGTCACTGTTGGAACATTTCTAGGCCTTGATCTGATATCAAAGATGATGGGCTTTTGTACCCATGGAATGAAAAAATGTGTTCCCTCGCCAACTACCAGGTTTTTGACACCAGCAAATCTGTCAAATATGACAGCTCTGTGGCCTCCATCAACTGAAAATGAACAATTAGTAATAATTACTAATTTAGTTAATACTAGCTTTTTATATTTAAATATAATCAGCTCTAAGTAGTTACTTAAATTTAAAAAAAAATTGATCCCACATTGCTCACGCCAAAGACAACAACTTAAGTAAATAAATTTAAACAATTTATGTGGAAAAAATTATCGTTTATAAATTTATACAGTCGGATAAAAAGAGTCTAGTATACTTCTGGGTGTTATAATCTACTTCGTTGCTTAATTTTATTACAATCTATCCATAAAAAAATTGCGCATTTTTGAAAAATAAGGAAATAAACAAACTTTACGAAAAACATTGCCTCTGTTTTGTAGCTGTGTCTAATTGTGATAAAAGTGTGATATATACATATTTTTTTAAAAAGTCCATATATTTTGTTGCTAAGGGTACAATTTACAAATACACCAAATTTCACAAAAATCCATTCAGTAGATTGTGATTGAAGAACAAATTAACAGACAAACAGACAGACACTTCACTTAAAAGATAATATTAATGCCAGCGTAAGATAGTCTGTCGGTTCTAACTATACTATTCTGGAGTTATTTGGATTATTTATACTGAGAGTTGGTATGTCTGTAATTTCTGAACTACAAAACTTATAACTTTGAAATAAAAAATTAAATATATCATTGTACCAAATGTACCAATGTGTGTATGTTTGTCACTCTTTCACGCAAAAACTACTGAACGGATTTTAATGAAACTGCAGTAGCTTTCATATCAGAATAAAATAATAAGTTAAAATTTATAGGGAGTTTTAATTTGCTGATCTGAAGTCAATGAAGATGTTTCATGGGTCACGCGGACGAAGTCCCGGGTGACAGCTAGTCATTTATAATGCAAACAAGGTGTAGATATAAAAAAATCTATGAAAACATTATTTTGTATAAAAATCTTTACTAGGACTACATTAAGTATAAAAATCATTTTTTCATAAATTTTTTTTCTTCCTTAATGGCTTTTACCTATTGTTTGGACAATGGGATTTTGCCATTGTCTACATAGTGACGATGGGAGTTGTGGGTGGTCAATAGAATTACAGTTGCATTTTAATTTAACTGGGATAACACCACAACCTTAATATTGTAAATTGTCAATGTAGAATAAACTAGCCCACAACAGTTTAAGGTAGATTTTTTTGACAGCAGTATTGTATTAATTTTTGTAGACAGATGTTCATATTAATTTTAACATGGTCTGTGTATTTTACTAGTTTAAGCACTAAGTAATAGTTGTTATTGATGACTTACCATTATATAATGCAGAATTAACCACGCCACCAACCAGTGCAACTCCAAGGCCCAATTGTCCAATACGGTTGAATAACTGTGCAGCCATATCTGGAAGAATATTATATTGCATTTAACACACAATATTACATCATAGTATCTATCAGAATATTTAGGCAATTAGCACATTATCACATAAAATGGACAAGGTTTACTCTCAATTGATCACTTGATACCACAAATTATATTTTTTAAATGTTTTATTAAAATTAAGGGTTGTTATCTCACTTATTCAAACTTTTAAATAATATAAAACCTTTTAATTTAACAAACTTAAATAAAACTCTAGCAGCTACAGACAGTTTTACCCGTTCGTAACTTCTTTTCTATTGAGCAATATCCATAAAAAATGGCCTATGTTATTTCTAATAATTGTATCTTTTTGAATCAATTCAATAGTGTGGAGTATAACCTTAAAATTTTTAGCTGTAATTCATAGTTGTATTGATATGATTTTACCTGATATTAAAATACCAAATTGTGGAAAATTGTGATATTTTATTGGTTGTTCTAGTTCTGTTGTAGTAATATTATTTATAAAATAACTCCTTTCTCACGTAATAGTAGCTCTTTTGCCGTGCGAAGGCGATTTTTTTTGTTGGACTTCAAATGACACTTGACAGTTGTCAGCTGCCTTGGTACTGTAAAGAGCAAGATTGTTAGCTAAACAGCCTAGATTTATGGACATTAATCCATACATAATCATATAATATTATTATCTTTAAATAATTTAAAGTGATACCTTTTCTATCACTGCTCACCGATGTAAAAATAATGAACTTTCCTGCTCTTGTACTTTGTTAGCCCAGTCACACACTGTCAAATATCTTAGGGTACAAATCGATCGTTTTATGAGCTGGAAAGAACAGATTGACCTTATTTCGTCTGGAATGCGTAAATTAATTTATATATTTAGAATATTAAGGAGCATTACTGATGAGGAAACTCTTTAGATGGTATATTATTCATAAGCTCAATCTGTTCTAACATACTGTCTTTCGGCATGGGGTGGAGCTTTTAAAACCAGCTTCCTTAGGCTAGAGAGGGCGCAACGAGCAGTATTAAAGGTTATTTACTCAAAACTTATTCGTTTCCCTGCAACAGAACTGTATGCAGTTGCTAAAGTCTTGTCTGTTC
>DVZN01001250.1:0-10526 GCA_018237365.1 Caria ino melicerta
AGTTGCCCGACCTGGGAATTGAACCCGGAACCTAAGCGGCTAGCGGTCTTAACAGGCGACAACCGTACCGTTACACCGCATAGGCGATTATATGAAATTATAAAAATAAATACAAGCATTGACAATTTTCGTCTCAATATAAGTATGACACTATGATATATTATAAAAAAAGCTATAGATACGTTACCGGCCTACAAATTGACATTTAAGAGTGACTAATGTACCAGAAAATAATTATTTCAAGCTTTGTAAAAACAGGAAGGCATTTTAAATACAAATTGTTGAAATATTTTGACAAATGAAACTGGCAAATTGTAAGCAATTGTCTTCTTTTTTTCTAGTCAAAATTAAGCGCGTTTAACGCATCTATAGCTTCATAATATATCATAGGTAATACAGTTGCTTTCTTGACAAATGTCAATAAAATGTCGCCGCAATAAACTTATAGTTGTTATCAAAGTTGCGAATCTATTTTTTCAATAAAAAACATATTTTTTCCCAAACGATCCATAACTACAGATTTAATTTTTACATAAGAAATATACCCAATTTTACGATCAATATACCGACTGTAATTACCAAATGTATTATTCGCGAATAAACAGCGTAAGAATAAATATGTATCTACCAAACTTCTGCATTTATTATGTAAAAACGGGAATTTTCGATTCCCCTTCTTTGTACAAATATTCAAAACATCGATACATAATTATTTTTTACACAATCTAGCCGCTTTATGTATATAAGTTGTAATCTGTACTTTTAAATTATATTAAAACCGACTGTTGCTTATATATGCGGCGAATTCACGTTACGACGGTCCCACGGACTCGCACGAACTTGTGACGTATCTTAAAAGCGCGACCGTGAAAGGCTTGGTACGATACGACCAAGGTCACGCATGACATGCGACGGTCCTTAGGATGGTCGTACGTGAATGCCTCGCTTATCAAAGATTGTGAATAAAAATTGGTCAAATTATTAAATATGTAATAAAATACCCATTTTGGTATTCTTCGTAATTAAACGAACACCACACTTGTGTTTGTTTTACTTTATACTTACTAAAGAACTTTAAAACAGATAATTCTCTACCAAACTCGATATTTCCCTGACAGTATAACCTTTTTTAAAGCAAGCGTAAATAGGCTTTTACTACCTTAGTGTGTCAACCTTAGCCCCTTTTTCTGCTTTTAAAAATAATCTTTTTGTTTGAAAGCGTACACTGCGTAGTCAGCCTTATAATAATTTGAATGGTTTAGAAGGTTTTTTGCAGTTTTACTGCGTTTGAATTATATTAAATATCGGTTATGTTTTTCAAGCGTAACCTCCGTTTTAAGGAATTAAAACACGGTTAACAATGAAAATTTTTACGGCGCCTGTGTGTGTGTGTACAATCGACGCAATCGATAAAAAGAATAAGAACGATAAATTCGACGGGTGCTGGCCACAGCGCCTTGGTGTGGTGGTTAGCGTAACAGCCCGATACGCTGGAGACGTGAGTTAATTCCCCAAACGCGCCGTAAAATTTTTCGTTCTTAACCGTGTTTTATATTAACTATATTTTCCAATCAGTTTCGCTTTACTTAAGTTTATAATAACGTTTACATCAATAGTGTTTTTAAATATTTAATTTTCTTTTATAAGCCATGAGGATGTTAGTTAATCGAAATTTGGCAAGATGTAAAACAGGTACAAATGTGGTGATAGCTTTATTATGGCGAATATCATAAGACAGTTGTATCAAGTGCTAATGGTAAAAATATCAAATGTACCTAAGCAGTTTTATTCATGTCTAAAGGCAAACTTTCGTGGGTCGCGGCTGACACGTCTAACACGCGAGTAATACAATGTATGGTATATACTTAGCATGGATGGATTGAAACGCGTGGTCGTAGGAACTTCGGAAAATATGCCATAAATTTTCATAATGATTAAGTATTTTGACCGTCTCGTTGGTCGAGGGATGAGCATCGTTGCTTTACCACGTCGATGAATATCGAAGCTCTGGATCGATTCCCGACGGGGCAGACGTTTGTGTGAGGTAAATAGATGTTCGTATTTCAAAGTTTGGGTGTTCATTAAACTTATTCCGTATTATTTAATTATGTATTTCTTTGTATCCCATATCACAAACAAACAATTCGCTGAGTTTGTAATTAGATCAATTCATGTATTAGTCCTATTGGCGCGTTAGACGCGTCGCGTTGATCGTGCGCGTACTAGCCACGTGAGCGCGACTCACGAAAGTCTATGTTAAATATAAAGACCGTAAACATATTTTTTTTGATTTCATAATTCTGAAACTTCATAAATGTGTCCATCTTGAAATATAACCCGGGCTTGTGATTTTATACAAGTTCAATATATTAGAATTATTTTTACTTTTAATTGAAATGTTGTCTCGAAGTTACTGTGAAGACGGAGTTGTAAGTCTTGTCATAATAATTGTAACAGATGTAGAAAAATCTTTCGATAGGATAGAGGTGGTTGTAGCTTGCTACCTCCTCGCTATGGCTATTTTGATTTCGAAAGCTGGGTTTATCCGTGATTTGGCTTTTTGGTGGACAATGGACTTTATGCCGGCTGTCATTTTCTTGGAAGTTAGATACGACAACAGTTTAACGAATCTGCAATTTTAACAAATAAAGGCTTTTTCTACATCTGAAATTATTTTATACGTACCGAATTTCCTTATAGGAAGATTGTTAATTTCTTGTAAAATAAAGATAATTTTTGACCGTCTCGTTGGTCGAGTGGTGAGTTTAGTTGCCTTACCACGTCGATGAATAACGGGGCTCGGGTTCGATTCCCGACTGGGGCGGGCGTTCGTGTGATGAACATAGACGTTCGCATTTCTGGGTCTGGGTTTATTAATTTTTTTCTGGTGTTAATACAGCGTGGTGAGTATGGCACCATTGACCCTAATTGAACATACGTGTTGTACTAAAGGTCAGTAATTAAAAATTAATAGTAATTTATTTGAAATCATTAATTTAAAATGATTTCCTAACATTTTGCTTACAATATTTATTTAGTTTGCTAGGAAATCATTTTTTTTAATTGATTCCAAATATACTATTATTTTTAATTTCCTGACCTGTGCAACCCGTGCGATCAATTAAGTTCACCAGTAAGGCGCCACGCTGTATACGTACTTCAAAGTATAATGTCGTTGAGTAACACCCATATCACAACTAAATAATTTGCTTACTTTGGGGTTAGATCAATAGGTGTGATTTGTCCAGGGGATATTTATTTTTTTATGTGTCAAGATAAACACATTTAAGACTGTTAAGAAACTGGTGCGTAATTAAAAAAAATATAACGTTGTTCAGCTCATTGCTAATGTCACTAATCTGAAGCCGTTGCTTTGTCCACAGGGCAGTTTTATGTATAAAGTTATCATAAATTATTATGTAATATAAAGTGTTTTCTCTATTTATTTAGTATCTTCATTAATCTGTGACACAAATATAGAGGAATAATGAAATACGATTTTTATATTCAATGCAAATTTTTATTTCATACCTTCGACCTTACTCTCTTAAATAATCCAGCAAAACAATTCCATAAAGAATTGAAGTTCATACTCGCAGACATGGCAAATTAAAATATAAAATTAACTTAAAAAAATATTTACAAATTAAATTTCGTTTCAAATACACAATATACAATTAAAATAGTGACTGAAGCAAATGAAGAAATTTTAAAATTCTGATAGTATTGAATTTTATTCAATTGAAACCATTGTAAAATAACGAAGCTAGGCTTTATTTATGCTTTCGTCTTTTCTTATAAATGCACGTTTTTGATAATACACGTTACTCTTATATAGATCGGAGGGTACTATTGTTAACAAATTAATTTTGTTGGGCCGCTATTGATGGGGTCATACATCAGTAATGTAAATCTATTAGATGAATATATATGGCAACCATTTAGTGGTTTGTGGTACAAATTATTAAGTAACGCTAGCAGATCACAAAAACTACTAAACTAATAACGTCCAGTTGGCAAAGACAAATGGCTTTAAAATCACTTGACTCTCGCATAAGCAAGACGGGTCGTTGAATAAAAATTACACTTATTGATGTTTCTTGCGCCTAGTCTTAGTTTTATCGGCGTTTCTGAGCACTTCGGCATAGGATAGCTCCAATTTTCTTAGTTTGTGTATCTCTTGGGATGCAGTGCTTTGTTTAATATCCCATGAATCTGTTTCGGGATTCCAACCTTGATAGATTTTGCCGGTCCGGCCGCTTACGCTTGGTGTTGGTGAGTTAAGATTTCTGTTGTAGAATTGTAGCGTCGATCCGTTCCATTCCGCTTCAGCTGTTCTCGCAAGAGGGCTAACTTCTATCGGTCTGTAGTCTCGCCTCTTTTTGTTTGAAGACTTTTGGTAAGTAACTTTAGGTGGTGTTGGAAATACAGGAGAGTCTGCTCCCTGTCGATCTTGACTCTGTTTACGATTGCGATGTCTGGACTTCTTTCTAGTAGCTGCTATGTATTCCAGCGGTTGACGCACCAGCGGGGTCAGAACTCGTTCTTTTTCTTTCTCCTTGTTCTCTTTTGGCTTTTCGCTGGCACTTTCAGTCACTGGTTTATTCTCTTTATTGTTTTCTGTAATGTTTTCTGGTTTATTTTCCTGCGGTTTCGTGATTTCAGGAGGTGGTATTTCTTTTTCTTTAAGTGTTGGTGTTTCGGGAGCAGTTATATCAGATACTGGAATCGATTGTTCAGACATAACAGACGAGAAAACACTCTGAGTGTCGTCAGTAAAATTACCTGGTGCTTCTTCTGTAGCCGGTGTAACCGGTGGCACTTTACCGTTAGTAGTATCGTCCAATAATGGCAGTTGTTCTCCGTCATCCTTGTTTTCGGCTGCTTTCTTTAGAATCGTGAAAATTTCTTTAAAAAGTTCACGATATTCAGGTCTATTACGGAATCGACTGTCCATTGGACTGACATCGTCGTAAATGCTGAAGCGATAATCTTCGCCGTCCGCAATTGTGCATAAGAAAGAGCCGGGTCTTTCTCGTTCTGTTTGAGTTGCTTTGTTGCTTGTTTCATCCGAAAACCCGGAGCTTGATGTTTCGGCTTCCGAGAAATCAGGTGTTTGGATAATTTTCTTACGAGAACCAGGCTCGGTTTTCTTTGTTTGATTGATTTCTTTTTGGCCTTCCTCACCGTGCCCGCTCTCTTCATCCGTATCTTTGACGCTGAAATGGCTATAATCACCTGACGTTTGCATTTCTTCTTGCAATGTAAGGTGTCCAGGTTGTGTTTGTACGTTGTTTGCTTTAGTTTTTCTGTTATTCTTTACCTGTGACAGTTGTACTTCGAGAAGAGCTTCATATTTCTGAACCAAATCTCTGTAGGGATTACCGTGGCCATCTTCTTTGTTAGCCCATATACCTTGGAGTAATTTTTCTTTCGCATTCTGTAGACAAATTAGTAAATATTAATATTTTTGCAATTTTTTTATTTCCGTTGTTATCAATAAAGGGCTATTATTATTATTGTTACAATGGTATGATTTAATGGTCGTGGATTTTCTTATTTTATTATCAGATAAGTAACATAAGATGGATGTATCTAGTCAAATTTGCAGTGATGGTTACGAAGAAAACGAGGAAAATTCAGATAAATATAGGTTATAATTAGATAAATTATGTATAAGTATTATTAACAGGCAGGCATGAGATATGATTCTTACCTGAATAATTTAAGGGAAACAGCTATTGTTTGAAATTAAGTAAATATAAATATATTAGTCAAAACTACACCCATTACTACACTACATATAATTAATTACTTAAATATGTAAGTAAGCACACTGTCACGAGATATGCACTTAATAATGTTAATCATAACGTCACAATTAGTAAATGTTAGCTTAACAATGTTTGGAATATAATGATACTGTTATGGAAACAAAACAACACATGTTTGAGAAGGTTGAGACCGTCACCAATTCATCGTGCAATCTCTTAGACCTAATAGTGTCAGTAATGGACATACCTTTGACTACATGCGATATATCCAAAGAAAACTACTGCAAATGCGCTTCATAATGCATATGCAAAGCGTGATCAACAACATCATGGGCACTTGGAAAAGTTTTGTCGCCTAAAACGATCAAAACATTCGCATCAAATTTTGGAGGAGCTAATTTAGTTGATGTTGATTTGATTTGTATTTTATCGTGGACAAATTCTGGGTTCATTTAATGCAAAAATCGGAAGTAGTGTGAGCAATAAAAAGTTAAAATATTGAATAAGTAAATAAAAAATTCATAGTTATTTTATTAGGTAATGTTAGTCAAATTGCACAACATAAAAGAAGTGTGAATTAATATTGTTAGCAAAAGATTGCGAAAATAAAGCAATTATCTACACAGAAAACTACCTCTGAAGATATTTGAATTGAGAAGCTAAACAGAAAAGGTTAAGTTGCAAAAGACAAGAAAGAGAGAGGTTTGAATATTACTTACATCAAACTTGACAAGTTTGCTCGTGACTTGGTCCTCTCTAGGACTTTGCTGACCAGATGGAGTAAGAATGAGTGAGCTCATCGCGCTTCTGTCATCATCGTCCCCGTCGAGCATTGAGGACATGTCATCTCGTTCAATACCTCTGAGACATCTGATGCAGAGTTGGCCTTGTCTAAAAAAGTTGTATAAGCATAACACAATTTTAACCATTTTTTATGTGCTACAGAGCATTTGTTTTATTGAAAATTTATGTAAAAGGCATATATATTTTTTCAAATGAACAAGATATTTATTGCTTTTTTTTATTTTGCGATATTTATTTTAGAGTGCTCAATCCGAGATTAAATTATTTAATATTCGTGGGACTTCTATAACGCCCACACTAAGGGTTGTCTCCTGCGAGACCGGTCCTCGGCTTAATGCTGCGTTCTGACTACTGGTGGGCGGGGTACCCTCAGCGTTAGGCGCCGGGCGGAAAAGGGGTCTTCGTCGCCGAGACCGGCGGCGACGGTTTAATGTGTTTTGTGTGTGATTGTTACCCATGAGATCGGCGTTTGCCGCCGTTATCGGATCGTATATTTATTGCGATTCACGTTCATTGTAAAGAATTGAAGTTCTAATAAGTCTAGTGGAAACTAAACGTGTGTGAGCATTAAAACAGTATATTATATATCTATCATCATAATTACGGAGAAATCAAAATGAATATTGTGTTTATCTAGTTTGTTTTATCGAAGTTTTCTATTCCAAGAGTTTCCAGAATTATTGGAACTTGAGTATCTTCAAAGAAAGAGTAACTAGAATCTTCTAGCCTAATACATTTGTATGTTTGATCAAAAATTTGATGCTTGCCAAGTTACTCGATTAATCCTAGTCTTGATGATGGAATTTATATAAGACCTTTAGTTACGAGCCAAGAAATATCCTTACCTAACTTCCTCGAGAATCGAAAACTCCTCATGCATAGATTTGGGTTCTTCATCTCTGTGATGCCAATTCCTTAACTGTTCCTGTAGTCTATTATTTTCTTGTATAACTGACGCCAATTGCTCTTCAAGCTCTGTAACCCGCCTCTGTTCTTGAGCGAAGGCTACTTTGTTCTCTCTTAATTCGTCGCTTAGTCTAAGCAAATCCTCATCCTCTTTTGTCAGTTCTGGAAGAGGTGCTATGGATTTCTGTGGTGTACTCGTAACATTTTTTGAGTTGGGTGTGGTGAGTTCTATTTTCTTTTGTTCTTTTTCTGTTGGTTTTTCGTCAGGTTTTCTTTCGGCTCTTCGTTTTACAATTTCCAACTGTGCATTCAAGTCATCGACAGTCTTTTGAAACTCTTCGCATTTGCTCTCCAATGTTTCGATTGTGCTGCTTAATCTGAAATTGGAAAATATACCTACTTCTAAAATTTGAATAGTTCAAACCTTAATAAAAAAGCTTTTTTATAGCGAGTATTTTCGGAATCCTTTTACGACTTACACGACGGGTGAAGACCTGAGTATCTAACATGAGTTTACAATCAAGAAACTCGCTATCGTCTCTGTAAATAATTAGCACGAGAATATGTACAACAAAATTACTGATACAAATAAAGTCAATAATTTACGCAGGCGCTAGCGAGTTCCTCAGTTGTAAACTCATAGTCGACGTACTGATGGTGAGATTATAGAGACAATCGTCGCGTTAAAACTGAGTGTCTGTCTTGTGGCTAGGTTGTTAAGCCTAACTTAACCTTATTGGCCAGAAAATATAGAAAAATCGAGTGTATATAATGGTCATTATTTCAACTAAGTTCCGTATTCTAACGGCGATATCAGTACACTATGATTTATCATGAGGCTATACCGATTCAATATTTTATTCATTCGAATGATTATGCATGTTCGTAGTATGAGCGTGATAATTGGGTTCGAATTCTTGGTTAAAACATACATATCTACTATTATAAGGGCTTAATTTGTATTGCATTGTTCTAAAAACTTTTTCATAGGTAACTACATATTATATTTTAAAGTTATAGTATGCTTAAGGCTGGATAAATGCCCAGACATAAAATATATATAACATTTATTACACTGGGCATATATTAGAGTAATAATATTTGCCTGACAATATTTTTTTTACTAGCTTTGCCCGCATTTACATTCTATGTCCTATGCCTCAAATTATCTCCATACAAAATCTCATCTGAATCGATTCCGCGGTCGTAGTGAAAAGGCAGACAGGATTAGTTTCGCATTAAATACGGATAATTTTATGATAAAATTGCAATCGCCGTTTTTAATATCTTGATTCATTTTGTGAAAAGATTGCATTCCAACAACTGTTTATAGTTTTTACTTGATACGCTCGGTGAAGGGAAATGCGAAGTAAATTCTTTTATAATAACAAATGAAGGTGTAGATAACTTACGATTTAATGTGTTTTTTATCTGTGGCGTGGTCGACCGCGAGCCTGTGGTTCGCTCGCTCCAAGTCTTGAATGCTTACTTCGAGCTGTTCATATATCCTTAGCCGGGAATCATTAACTTCACGTAATGCTACCGTCTGTTTGGTTAAATACTGAAAAAAAATTAGTTAATTTTAACAATCAATATACAATATAATGTCTAAGATATAATTTATCTGAGGATTACCCCGTGTTGGTCAGGGCTCTTTTCAGCGAGGATTGCTTTGTTGCTTTGCTAAAAATTCGAGCATAGCCTTACTGTCATAAATACCGTGAAT
Organism: Caria ino melicerta; assembly: GCA_018237365.1. NCBI lineage: Eukaryota > Metazoa > Arthropoda > Insecta > Lepidoptera > Riodinidae > Caria > Caria ino. The sequence continues at coordinate 9,211 of DVZN01001250.1, forward strand.
TTTAACTTAGCGGTTAGTTTCGCAGTGGCTCGCCCGGATTGGTACCCACTGCTTTACTTATTCTTGCCGCCATAACGTTAATGCTTGCCGTTGATGTGTTCTGATTTAGAGGATAATTTAGCCGCTAAACTTACTTTTGCACGAGACCAGGTTGACAACGCGACATTACCACGTTTGTTGTCTATAGGCGGCGTGAGTTTTTTACAATCAGGAAATCCTAGAGCTTGTTTGCTTTCTAATATTATAAAAAAGGTAAAATAATTGTATCATATTTTGTCAGGGTTATGTATGATGTACCTATATGTATAGATATAGGCCATTTAACTCCTTGCCAGGCAGTTCTTAAAAGAGGAGCGTAGGTTAAATGTGTTTAGACCACGTCTGGTGATCACAGTGTTTATGGAGCAAATTGTAAGGAGGGATTAACCACCTTTCCTTTTTTTGTCTGTCTTGACAGCAGCTCTTAAGTCTGAGGAATGCTCTGGTGTTATGACTGGGTCACTTGTATTATAAAATATCGATACGCGTATAAGACTCGTAAAGGACGGCAATTTACCTGCAGGCGTACGAGACAAGATGTATGACGGCAAGGATATGCTCCCGCGCATTACCACCTGCATTGAGTTCGCGTGCAAACTGTACTTATCTTCACGCCAAGGCCCTTGCGAAGTTGCCAGAGTATCACGTGCCAAGTGTTCAAGGAACAGGAATCAAGGAGATCTAGGTTCATTTTACGATCAAATCGCTCGTATATTATCCGAGGGTGGTGTCAAATGTCCGAAACCGAAGTGTGTAATGAATGAGGGACGAAGCTAGATAAGTATGTAGGAATCGTGACACTTGGCACTCGATACTCTGCCTAATCCAATTAGGACTTGGCGTGAAGATATGTATGTATGTAAAAAACAATTACCTTAATGGCATACCTACGTGTCTGTTTATAACTGCTTGTATCTGTACAAATGAATAGTGACCATTAACAAGGTGTTATATAAGTTTATTACGAGAATTCTCATATTTTTTAGGGCTGACGCATGAAGGTATTAACAATCATTATATTTTTTTTATTGTGTGATTATTGCGTTATAAATTGACCTTCACAATGTGTTTACATCACAATATACTGGTAAATACTCAAACTGTTGCCATGGCCTATTTTTGCAGGGCTGTAAGTATGATTTCTGAACACTTTCCAGTAAGCAGTAGTTATAGGTATTTGGTATACTTAGGTTCAAAGAATTTTACATACATATCTTCACGCCAAGTCCCTTACGGGGTAGGCAGAGAGTATCGAGTGCCAAGTGTCACGACTCCTA